>CABHPP010143061.1:0-32180 GCA_902168425.1 Peromyscus attwateri | reverse complement strand
GAAGAAGACAACTAAGAAATATCTCAAAAAATGTTCATCCCCAGCAATTAAAAAAATACAACTCAAGATATCTTTGATATTTCATCTCACCCCTGTCAGAATGCCAAAGATCAGAAAAATAATTGACAATAAATGTTGGATGTGATACGGGGAAAAAGGAACTCTCATTCACTGTTGGTAGAATTGTAACCTGGTACAGCAGCTAAGGAAGTAAGTTGAAAAATCTCAAAAGGCTGAGAATGAATCTACCATATGACTTAAATATCTTGTCTTTCCAGAGCTAAAGAGTCAAACTACTAGGTGTCTGCAGTTCTGAATGAACAGTATGTTGACTACTGTACCTAGGACTATAGGTGTTTTAATAATACATCACTAATATGTTTAAATAGTTGGTGAGTTATTTGCAGACATCCTCAGCATTTCTCACAATAAAGCAGTACACTTTTATAGATCTAGTATGATGATTTTTTAAGGAAATGACCAAATTAACAATAAAAAATTGAAATTATCACATACACATATGTGGTACACACTACATAATAATAATAATGTATTACTCATTTACTTTAAAGACATGTTAATATATACATAGTAAAAATCTTTATATATACATACTCTCTCTCTTTATGCCATATGACCTTCAAATTGTGATAAAACCAGGAAAGTCAAATATAATTTAATAATAAACATCTTAATATTATCATATAAATTAAAAAATTCTCCCCCACATTTATATATCTGTTTTTTTTCAAATTTATTTCAGTGACTAAATTTGACCCTCACAATCTATAACCCATTTTGATTTAAAAATAACTAGTGTGCACAAGAGCTATAACCTTCTGAGGTCATCTGGATGATTATCATGAGGAGAACAAGAGCACAAATGTCCTGCAGCTTTAAATTAAAAACTGTGGCTCCAAATTCAGGGCCAGAATTCAAACGTTAGATTTTTTTCCCCTTTATTTCCAATGAACTTGTCTGATACTAGGATATTTAAAATGAAATAAGATTGTATTATCTCTGCCAAAGATAAAGTTGCTGCAAATAACTTCACTTGAATTATTTTGTGGTTCTAGGCAGCATACAGAGACATGCGGGAAATCTCCTATGGTGGCAGCAGTTTGGGTTTGGGTTTCATTTGCATTGACAACAGTCATACGATCACTGCAAATTATTTTTGCCAAACTGTTCTTGGTATCCACAGCACAAATGCTCTTCACTGAGAAGTTAATAATTGTTTATTTCATTTCTGTTCTAAAATTGTATCCTTTTATTAATTCTGCTTTGGTGATACTGGTTTTCTGTTTTGTTTTGTTTTGTGTTATGTTTTGTTTTTTTTGTTTTTTTTTTCCAGACAGGGTTTCTCTGTGTAGTTTTGTGCCTTTTCGGGAACTCACTCTGTAGATCAGGCTGGCCTCAAACTCACAGAGATCAGACTGCCTCTGCCTCCTGAGTGCTGGGATTAAAGGTGTGTGCCACCACTGCCCAGCCTTGGTGATGCTGTTTACCTTCATTATTTTAAATCCTTTGTGCATATTGCCAGAGATGTCTCTCCTTTGTGTCACAGGCAATTGAACACGTAATCCAATGTAAACTCATAATCTCCTTCAATGCCTTTCTCCTCTTGTATTCTCTCTACTTCAGTGAATTACAGTGAGTTCTGAGCTAGGGTTGGCATTCCAAAACACTGGCTTCCAGGCTGTCCTTCCCATAGTGTTTGTCTAGCTCTCAAGCTCTAGCTTCCTCAGCTAGATACACTTCCTGTGCTCACACTGCAAACTATTAAGTGTCAACAGCTCTGAATTAGTGTGTGATCACTACCTTAACTAAGTGTATAGCTGTTTTCATCACGTAACACTATATGTTTAAATGGCTGTTAAATTTGAGCTGTAGTATCCGCAAACACAAAGGATTGGAAATTGCTCTGTCTCATTTCATGATTCTCTATCCATTTATGTATTTCCATCCTTTCCAACAAATTAGCAACTTTTCTTAAGACACAGATCACGTACTATCTCCTCTAGGAACAAAACTACAGAAAATCTCTACTTCGTTTTCCTCCTTTCCTCTCATTAGTATGTAATAAATAAAATCTCAGTACTTCTACCATTGCACATTCAGTTTGTCTTGTAATATTGTCTTTGGTTGTGTCTAATTCTCTTGTTTTCTCTGGATCTTCTAAATTGGCTCTTAACCACACCATGCATAGAATGGAGGATTGAGGAAAGAATAAATCAGCAAATAATAATGTCAGAGCTAGACAAACAGTGGCTTCTACAAATGCGGGAAAGGTCAGAGGCCTAAGGAAGGGACCAGAAGATAGAAAGCAAATCACTGAAAAAATATAATCAAAATTAGGATGATTGAGAGAGCATAGTTGAAAGACTGCTCCTGTCCTGGTTTCCCTTCCTGGGTGCTCACAATTTTAATGGTTTGTGTTCAGTTGAAGTAATCATTCTTTATCCCAGTACTTTATTAATACCATGAATTTGCTAGGAATTAATGAAATTTATACAACATAGCAAGTACTATATAAAGCTTACCAAAGGTTAATTTCACTCATTACATTATAGTACAGTTCTATAAATTTTCAGCTTCCAATGGATCAATAATTGAGAAAAGTAGTCTAAGCTGGGGTCATCCTTGTGGATTCCTGGGAACTTCCCCAGCACCAGGTTTTTCCCTATCCACAAGATGTCTCCTTCTATCAAGATATCTCTTTCATTACTCTCCCACTCCGTCCCTGTTCCAGCTTGACCATCCTATTCCCTTATTATCTGTGCCTGAGCTGGCCTATCCCAGTAATCATATTGTTGAATACCCTAACTGTCATCATAGAGCCTTCATCCAGTAACTGATGGAAGGAGATGCAGAGATCCACAGCCAAGAACCAAGCCGAGTTCCAGGAGTCCAGTCAAAGAGAGGGAAGAGGGATTCTATGAGCAAGGGGCATCAAGATCGTGAGGGGAAATTCTACAGGGACAACTGAACCAAACTAGTGGAAACTCATAAACTTTAGACCAACAGCTGTGGAACCTGCATGGGACTGGACTAGGCCTTCTGCATAAGTGAGACAATTGTGTAGCTTGGTCTGTTTAAGAGGCCCCTGGCAGTGGCATCAGGATCTACCATTGTTTTTTGGAGCCCATTACCTGTGGTGGGACCCCTTGCACAGCCTTGATGCAGGGGGAGGAGCTTGGATCTTCCTCAACTGAATATACCAGGCTTGCTGACTCCCCATGGGAGGCCTAAGCTTTTCGAAGGAGGGGATGAGCAATAGGCTGCAGGGGAAGGCCTTGGTGGGATGGGGACGAGAGGAGGGATGAGAGGGCGATCTGTAGTTGGTATGTAAAATGAATTAAAAATTTCTTAATAATGAAAAAAAAAAGAATTGAAAAAAGTGTTGGTAATGACAACAGCAAAGGGAAGAATCTCTGCTTGGAACTGTGACTCCTTATACGGCCACACACCTCTGTGCCTTCTCATCATGGCTTCCTAGTCTTTCTTCATTCTCTGCTTCAAGGTCAACTTAAGCCAGTTTCCTTTCAAAGTGACTGTTAAGGCACTTTTCTTCTCTAGTATGCTCTCCAGAAGGTCTGGTTTGTGTTCCTTAGGATGGGGACTGATTTCTTTCCATTTGAGAGAACCTGAATTACCCTGATTCTAATCTTAGGACATCATGTTCTCTTACCATCTGTGACTGGCTTCTGCCTAAGCATCAGAGATGGAAACGTCTTGTGATCTTCTTGTGTTGGGAGGGAGTAACTGAGTATGACTATTAACTTTAGAATGCCATCAATAGGAATGTGAAATTCACAGAGTTTTGGGTATAACACCAGTGATAACAACCTCAAACTCAGCAACTCAGTTTATAACCAGTACCAGATTTTATATTTAACATCAAACAACCTTGAAGAAAACATTTTGTGGCAGGAAAATATAAATTTTAAAACCTCCACATTTGGAAAAATCAAATCATAGGGCATCTTCAATGAAAGCAAGTTGCTACATAAACCATTAAATCAAGGAACAAATGAAGGCACTCTTATGAGAATAATAGGCATGGCGATATTTCATATAATAGAAAGTGAAGTAAATTTTGTTTGTTAGGTTTCAACTGAGATTTGTGAATGGATTGAAAGTTCTCAGAACATACTGTGACTTCGTGCTCCAACTTTAAAACTGACCTATTTAACAGTCATTGTCAATCTCCATTAAGGGATGAAACCTTTTACTTTTCAAAACCAATAACAAACTACTTTTCAGCCTGTTTTAATACAAAAATAAATTGTCCCTGACCATGGATGCACTTATACAAGAGTGCTGTCCACCTTAGTCAATGCCAAAAGATGCCCATACTTGCCGATGGCTTAAAAATAGGTGTCTATTTACCCTTGACAACTGAATTCTTAGTAGCATGTGTTACATTTGATAACAAATGTCCCTTGGCAGAACAAAGTAGTGACTTTCAATCAACATCACAATGGTACATTGGAATACATTGGAGAGAAAGTTATTTTGATAAAGTAAAAGGGTTATGTAACACACACACACACACACACACACACACACACACAGACCTATTTAAGCTTGCTCAATTTTGCTCAAATTTAAGACACTTTAGACAAATTATATCAACAATTACAATATAGGATGTCTCACATTTATTCCTGAAGCTATTTTGGCAATCATATTTTTTTTTATTTTCTAAAAGCAGGTTTCCATATGGAATAATATACCATAGCTCAAAGATGAGGAAAAATGACAATTAGCTTTTAAAACTGTATCTGGGCAATGGTGGCACACACCTTTATTCCTAGCACTCAGGAAGCAGAGGCAGGCAGATTTCTGTGAGTCTAGGCCATCCTGGTCTACAAATGAGTTCTATGACAGCCAGGGCTACACACAGAAACCCTGTCTTGAAAAATCAAAGACCAGTAACAATAACAACAAAAAACAAACAAAAAAACCCACTATAGTGTATAAAATAAATCACATGTGTAAAACTTTATGTTGCATTCATATTGTTTACTTTGATCTTCATGTTTATTTATATTTAAGCAATATTAATAAGTAACATGTATCACAAAGCTTTATATTAGTACATACATATAACTTAGTATGTATTAATAGTTTTAGCCTTTTATTTGAGTAAATAAAATTTTGTCTTATTTCAATGTTGTTACTACCTGAACCTTAGGAGTTAAATTTCTTTAGAATAGTTATTTCTATGACTTTGAAAAAGAACACTGCAAAATTATATACACATTTTCAAAGAGCTGAAAATAAATCTACCACATGATGTAACTCTTGGACATACACCTAAAGTACTTTGTATCTTATGATAGAGATACTTGTTCATACATGTTCATTGCTGCTCTATCCACAATAGTCAGGATATGAAAACACCCTATATGTCCATCAACTCATGAATGAATATGTGGTGCATTTACACACTGGAATAATATTCATCCATAAAGAAAAATAAAAAGTTTAAAACTCACAGGTAAATGTATGGAACTAGGAAAATCACCCTGCATGACGTAACCTAGACTCAGAAAAACAAAGATCACATGTTTTTTTCTCATATATGGATGCTAGCTATGTGTGTGTGTGTGTGTGTGTGTGTGTGTGTGTGTGTGTGTGCTTAGATATATGTATTTCATTTGAAACACTCATAGAGGTTAGCAAACTAGTAAGGCACATGGGGAGGAGGAGCTCTCTCTCAAGGGAGAACATAGAATGCAGTAATATAATGGAAGAAAAGGAAGAATAGACTAGGAAGGAATGAATGGGCGGGGCTAAAATGGCAGGGTAGAGGGGGGAATAGAGTGGTGAGATAATTAACACTAAAGACCTTTCAAAATCGCCGTATGGAAACCTGCTACTATGGAAGCTTGCTTTAGAGAGAGAGAGAGAGAGAGAGAGAGAGCATTTAAATGGAGTTACCCTACAGTGGAGAGACTATACCCCAACCAGATACCACATGCTAGCAAATAAAAATCCCAGTACCAGGAAAGGATTACATCTTTTGAGATATTGGCTAGTTGGGTCATACAGACCCCAAACATTCCAGTGCTTTTTTTTTTTTTAATTTCCAGAACCAGAAAGTAAGTTCCTATTGCTAGAGATATCATACTTGAGTCATAGAAAAGGGAGAAATCACAGCAATATTCATCTGAAAGCTTCATTTATACTATCCAGGTTTCATGATGGAAGGTGTTATACACACTGCTGGGAGAGAAAAGATTCTCACCCCATTGTGAACCTTACAAGTTACCATAAAGACTGGCCTGGCAAAATATGTCCAAATGGTGAAGTAGTTGCACCAATGTTATGTGAGTAACAAACCACTTTCTGGTTGCATCTAAGGGCTACCTCCATGAGACAGAATCCATACCTGGCATTCGTAAACAGATCAAGAACTTATGGCTAGATAGATCATATATCCTGTGGGGAAACCTACTGCTATTACTCTGTTTCATAGACATTGTACTAAATTGACTCCTAATTGTGTAGTGAGTAGCTGTTCTAGCTTTGACTAGAAGTACTACCCCTAGTAATGCTTCTGGTAACTGCCACACCTACCTATGACCCACCCCTGGGTCAGGGCTGAGACGGGAGCCCTTAAGACCCGAGATCCGGACTTGCCAGCCCTCTTGGTTCTTTGTGATCCTGCATGTTGGATGGTAGATGGAGCAGAGTTCTCCAGAGAACCCCGCTGGACTGCACCTCACTTCTCCTGGATCCTATAACCAATCCCTTTATTGGCTGTAAGTTACCCCAAAACAAACCTCCTTTTTAACTACATAGAGTTGCCTTGTTAATCCCCACAATATAATTGTTTATCTCTATACCCACCGATCGCTGCATCTCTCAACCCTCATCAGGGATGTTCCTTGTTAAAACAGATGGAAATAGAGACCCAGAACTGCTCCACAGAGAGTAAGTGACTGTGGACTGTTCAGACTTAAATGGGATGTACATATCACAACCCTCCCCACGAGACTATCAATCTTCATGGAAGAGAGTGTGGAAAGATTGTAAGAGGTAGAGTTAGTGGATAACTTCAAGGAAGCAATATTTACCACGCACAAGAGTGCAGCTGCATATATGAACTCATAGCTATTATGACAGTATTCTCAAGAGTAGTACAAGCTCAAACAAGACAAAATCCTAGCATGGAGAGAGGGAGGTAGACATTAAATTCTATCACTAGCTGATGTTATATATGTATTTGACAGCTGGTGAGAGAGGAATAGTTGTTCTTTAATGATTTGACCCCTGATGGGTTGTTTACACTCCAGGACAGGCACTACCTCCAAGAGTAGTTAGGCAACATAAATTGGACTGGATAGGTTAACAGACAGATAAACAGAGGGAAAGAGGCAGAGACTGAGACAGAGAGAAAGAAAACCAGAGACAGAGAGAGAGAGTACTCAAAGTTGGGTGGTGAGGGTTATTTGGGAGAAGATAGAGGAGAATATAAATAAGGATGGCTAGAATATATTTTATAATTTTTCCATTGATAAAAATATTATTTTTTGAAAATAATAAACCTTGAAAGCATGGAACAATGAATAAAATAAAAATAATAACCAGGCTTAAATAATGGTAGAAAAACAGTTCAGCGAGCTGAGAATAGTGGATTTACTAGAATACACATGTTACATAGAGCCAGAAACCCACCAGCAGATCATACTTTATATAGTGGGCATAGAGAATACAAGAATTACATGAAAGATAAGTAATGTGTTCGTGATAACAGCACTAGCGTTATTAAGATCTCAGTGGTGGCCGTCTTCTATAAAGACAGCAGTAGGAGATGCTGTTATGCAAATGCTTTCCCTGAAAGCAATGGAAATGATACAATTCCAAAGTAGCAAAGGCCATATGGTGTCACTTAACCACCAGAAACAAACTGGAAGCAATTATCCCAAAGAAAGCAAGGTCAGACTGGTGGGCAGGGTGCCTGATGCGCACTGGTTAAGAGAACTCAGTGTCCTTCAGCTCATAAAAGTGTATTGATTAACTAGTTCAAAGATAAAGTTGGATGTTCAAAGGCTCAGGGTATTTGCCTCAGTAAGATTCACCGTCTCTTTCTGAGTTCACAAGGATGAACTGGTTCTCAGATCCAGAACTCTGAAGACAAGGCCGACCTCCAGGAAGGAGACACTGCAGTCACGATAGATCCTAAAATTTCTTCCAATATTTTCTCAAAGTGATCTATAGATATTCAGAAAAAAAGTTTATGTTAAATAAAAAGAGATAGGCAAAAGTTTTATTGCTCTTAATATAATGAGTTCATATTAAGTGTCGACTCTTCTAGCTCCTACCACACATCTCTTAAGTAAGCAAATCCTGTTTTGTCCCAAGAGACACAAGCAAGAGGATGTAGTCTGGATACAGATACTATAGTACCTGTAGGTCTCAACTGAGCTCAGTGAGTCCACAATTACATCTGTGCTAATTCCTTGGTCCACGAGCGCATAACAGGAGTTATAGAATATATAATACAGATACAAGAATTTCATGCTGATTCTACGGTTTTTGAGGAATGTGTGTTTATATTGAGGAAAGCCACTGAGAGGCCTCTAAAACAAACTTCACTCTCAGCCAAGATGTTAAATAAAAAGTGCTGTATTTACATTTCAGACAGAAACAGCTAAATATTTAAACTGTAAGGGCTGATGGTACCCATCATAATCATTTTCCATCTTGGTTTTTATATATAGCAGCAATTATGGACAGCAATTTCAAACTCAACCAGCTTGTAATTTAACTGCTGTTGTCAAGATGTGTGTGTGTGTGTGTGTGTGTGTGTGTGTGTGTGTGTGTGTAATTTTGATTAGAAAAGCTTCAAGTTACTACTGTTGTCTGACTTTTTAGGGAAGAAATGAAGAAATGTCTTTGTTTCCAGATAGGAATCTATTGACATACCAAATAAATGACTTAACCTGTCTAGGTTAGTGAGTTTATTGTAGTTATGGGAGTATGTGTGAGGTGTCATATACAGAAAGCATGGATGATTTCAAAGCAACTATGTCCCTGAGAAGCCTATCCAGCATAAGCGACTGGGAACCCAAGTTACATCCTTGGTGTTCCCTACATGAGTTGGAGGCAGTTCAGCCAACCAGAGAATCTTGTTTCCCAGGGTATCGGTATTGTTTATATACTGTCTTGTGAGTTTCAGCAGCTTCCTGAGGCCTGTGAGGGTGTTTCTTTATCATTATAAGTGCTGTTTATTTCCTGTGTCTTAAGGAGCTTCCCTTCTGAGCAAAGGGTTTCAATTCGAGGAAACTACACAACCACTGCCATTTGTTACAAGGATGAATTTTTTTATACCAATCAGGAAGTGTTTTACATTTACATGAAAATGACAATAAACTCTTAAGTCAGTTTACCCTCTGTCAATCAGACAGGATTTGAGGTAATTGCCTCAAGCAATTACCACATTTATATAAATTCATAATTTTCATAAATCTATATATTCATGATAGCATGTAAACAGCCCCAAAAATCCATCAGTTTGGTCAATCAAACCAATTACTTGCGTGTTAAGTCTACTAAAGTCAGTTCTACAACAAATATACTAGAAGTCTTTACAGATATACCCAATTGAAAAAAGATTTTATCAGTGAAGTTTTATATTTTGTATTGTCTGGATCATGAAACACTTTATGCTCGCTAAAGAATAAATTATCAGCTCTCCAACAATTAAGGAGAATTCCTGGCTGGAGTTCACAGGATTGAAAGGAGTCCACTGAATATTTTGTTCCAGTGTATTTACTGTGTTATACAGGATGTTGCTAGCCCAAAGGAGAATGTAATCGGCCCAGAATTCAGTATGAGAAGCATTGTCTTTCGAGCCATATGACTCAATAGACTCTCTGATTTAAGAGGTATATTCAATGAGAAAAGTTGAAATGTGAAGAAAACATTTCTTTGACTCCATAGAATCTTTATTTTATTGACAAATAACTGTGTACATTTATGAGGCAAACCAGAATAAATATAGTAGCCATTACCTTAAACATGCATCTTACTTTTGTGGCAAGAACATTCAAAATACTCTCTTATAGCTCTTTTTGTTTGTTTGTTTTGTTTTGTTTTGTTTGGGGGTTTTGGGTTTTTGAGACAGGGTTTCTCTATGGAGTCCTAGCTGTCCTGAAACTCACTCTGTAGACCAGGCTGGCTTCAAACTCAGAAAACAGCCGGCCTCTGCCTCCTGAGTGCCAGAACTAAAGGTGAGTGCTGCCACCACCACCCTGCACTCTTATGGCTGGTTTAAAGCACACATCGCTTTAACTATAGTCACCCTGCTGTGTAAGTCACCCTGCTGTGTACTACAGCACCATAGAATGCTCCTCCTATTTAAATATAACTTTGAGCCATTGGTCAACTTATCTCCTTCCCCTTTATTCTCTGCTCCTGTAACCTCTGATACCATCTTTATCCTCTTCATTTACCAGATGAACTGCAATGAAATCACATGAGTGAAGTCACATATATTTGTCTGTTACTCAATGTAAAGTCCCCCAGTTGTGTGCTTGTTGTCACATATGGTATGATTTCTTTATTTAACATTTTTGAATACTATTATGTTCATCTATCTCTTTTTTTTTTTTTTACTTCAACTGACTCAAACCATGGGTGTTGTGCATAAGGCAACAGTAGACACATGATTGCAAATATGTCTTAGACATGATAACCTCATTTTCTTTGGCTCTACCACCCAGTAGGAAGATTATTAGGTCGATTTTTATATTTTACTTTTTGGGAAAACTTCTACGATACTCTCCATAATGGCTGCGTTAATTTACATCCCCAGGAGTATTGTGTAAGGGCTCCTTTCTCTCTACATCCTTGTCATGACTTAGCTAACTGTAGTGAACATGATGCCTAATTTTGGTTTAATATGCATTTCTGTGATCACTAGTGTTATTGAACTTTGGGGTTTCCACATGCCTTTGGCCATTTCTGTTTCTTTTTTTGGAAAAAGTAGTCACTCAAATCCCTGAATTTTAGTCAGATAACATATTTTGCCTGGTATTAAATACTAACCCAATATCTAATATATGGTTTGCAAATATTTCCTTCATTCCACAGGTTGCCTTTTCATTGTGTCGACTTTTCTTTGCTATGTAGATATATTTTAATTTGACATAGTCCTGTATGTCTAATTTTCCTTTGTTGCCTAAGCATTTGGTGTAGTGTCTATGGAATCATTGCCAAAACAAATATCTGTCCATTTCTCTGTTGTGCTTTCTCCTAGGAATTTTTACATTTTCTAGTTTTATGCATAAAATGAAATAATTTTTGTCGCTTGTGTATGCTATAAAGGTAGAATTTAACTTTTAAATATGAATTTTCAGTTTTTCAAAACTCTTTGTTAAATAGAATGTTCTTTCCACAATGTATATACTCTGCATCATTAATCAGAGCCATACCATCAGAAGTATCAATTTAATACCGCTTGAAAAGCAGCCTAGAACGTTCTTTAAGGCCTTAATGTAGAAGGCCAGATAGCAATATAGGATTGGAAGGCAGAGGGTGGCTTCTGTGTCCATTAGCCATACTCCAGTGTATCCCATCATGAGTTCTGATTTGCCTTGAGAGGTCCAATGGACTATGTGAGATATGGGGTAATCACAGGCACATAAGAGTCTGTTTGCAAACAGGTGAAATCAATTTAGATTGCCCTCCTCTGGCTCGCAGCTTTGGTTGTATGGTGAGGTGGCTACCTTCTGACTAGACAACAGTGGGAACAAAGAGCCAAACATACTCATGGATCTACATCTTAATGTGCAAGCTTGAGAGAAAAAGAGGTTAAGAGCCATTGCCCAACAGTTTACCCAGAGCTGTCTATGAAAATCACTAGAAGAGGAAATATCTTTCAACTGTGTAAGGCACCTGTAGTCTATACACAGAAAAATAGAGGCCTTCAATATGAATATTTATACCATTATAAATGATAATTGGTTGGATATTGAGCCATGGACATAGAAAAAGAAATCTTTGAAGACAAGGGGGTCTAGGAGAAAGGTATGTCCATTTCTCTGTGGACACTTTTGGGAGACTTTGAATGTTAACATGCATCTGAAAGCATCTACCACAAAAGGAGCAATACTAACATAAGAAATAAAATAACTCTGGGCTGGAGCACATGACATCAGTCAGCCTGTGTCATTAGCTATCTGTCTTAGTACTCAGGGGTCATGAACAGTAACTGTCTTTGAAGTAGACAATGCATGACACAAACAGCATAGGGTCTTAGCCACTAAGACTCTAGTAAACGTCTAAATTTTTCACAGCAGAGAACGCAGCTCCCCAAAACACAGTGACGTATTGGTAAATGTTTAACACATGTTTACCAGGATTTACCCCTGATCTCTGTGATTTTAATAGCCCCAGCATAATAAGCTTCAATGTACCAACTTAACATGGCCGAACACAGACTGCAAAAAGATGCACACAATCAGCTCTTGGGAGTCAAGCCAGGTCTATTGAATCACTGTTTGCATCACTTCAAAAAAGTGACTACAAACTTCGTGACAATTTTTTACATTGGATCTTTTCTGTCTTAGTTTGAATCAATATATAATCCAGATATAGCTGCTTCTCTTGTCACAGTGCTTCAGCAAGTATTACTATCATAGGATGAACACTTGTTCTTCTGATGTGGATCTTCCCAAATAGCATGTAGAGTAAGTTTCCCTCCCCAAACAAGAAAGGTATCTGTGGCAGCAAGATCATGAGATGCATACCATACCACACAGAAGCTCCTATATAGAGGGCCAATTAAGTATGCTTTGTGGGTGGGGGGAGGTAAAGTCTCACTCACTATGTAGCTGTGGTCTGGTCTGAAATTGGCTCTGTAGACCAAGCTGGTTTTGAACTCATAGAAATTCACCAGTCCTCACATCCTGTGTGGTGAAATTAAAGCTATCTACAACCATAACCTGCCACAGGTAGATTTGTGAAGGTCCAAGCTTAGAAATGACTATATGGGCACCCTCTGGCTCAGAACATTGTCCAAGTAAACAACAGTTATTTTTTCTTAATAAGTTGAATATATGGTACCAAAACTTTTGATGCAAAAGGAATAATGCTTTCAAATCATTGCTGTTCCTCTCTGGGAAATCAGAGCTGCTGATTCTTGCAGTTTTAGGTTCTGTGTTTTAGATGTCTTAGTCTCATTTAAAGTGAACATTTCTAAATGGGATGCTCAGCAGAAACTCCACTGAAATGCAAGTTCTCATGCCCCAGTTGCAGGAATTATTGCACACTGAGATGTTATAACCACATTAACCTGTGAAGGGTGATACCTCATCCTCATGAATTTCCTGCATGAAATATCTGTGTGCCCTCCTTCAGTGTAGCCAACATCTGAAGGCCCATCTGACTTCTGGAGATCCACCTGAGTCAGACAAGGCCTTTTGCAATGGTATTCCAGTTCAGGTGATCCCTCTCTCTAAACATGGTCCCTCAAAAATATTCATCCCAAGAGCTCTTCTTTCTAAACAGCTTGCTTATGGATGTCCATTTTGGCATCAACTTCCGGTAAACACAGATATTGATATCCACCATCTCAAATTCATCTCCAGAAACTTCAGCTAATCTGCGACCCTGAATTTGTTTTCTTGCTTTCTTTCTTTCTTGCTTTGGTTTGAGGTTTTATTTTCTGTCCTTACTTGCTCTTACATTTATTAATGCTGGAAGCAGTGTTCATGCAATCTGACTTTCAATTTTTAGAACACATTTGTTATATGTCCAGGAAAATGACCAATTCACAAAGGGCAAACATCCTACTCTGAATTAAATTACCCCATTCCCCTACCACCTTGTTATCTTCAGAGTCAGTCTGACTTCTTCATAAACCTGTTACAAAAAGGAAGTCTCTAGAAGCAAAAGAACCATGAAACTACCATTCAATTTAAAACAAAAGCCATGTATTTTATAGGCGAAGCTTTTCATGTCATCTTGCGGTCATTAATTGCATCACTATAAAAAGCAGTTTGCTTTTTTTCTCTACAAGTGCTTTCAAGATGGATGCATAGGTTTTCTTATAAAACCTTAGCAGTGTAGATGGTGAGGATTTCTTCCCTTGCCTACTGCAAAGGACCTCCTGTGATTACTGGGATTGTTAGCGGGGAGATACCTAGATATGACCAATATTCCATTACATATTTAAATACTTTCAGAAATTTATGGAAAATCTTTTTTTAATCCATTAAAGATATAAGTAATGCTAAAATAAATAGGATGTTGAGATAAGAGTTCTAACAGACAAACATCTCTGCCAGGTAAAATCTTTCTGTTAAATTGCCCTTCATTTCTCAAGCCTCTTACTTTTATTTATTAGAGGTGCTAGCAATGTGGAATTTCACGGATCACAGATGCCAGGTTAGATTTCTCTTCCATTTTCTTACTACTTAAAAAAATGGCTCCAGAGCAGAGGAGTAATGTCTTGGTTTACTTCAAAATGCTGTGTTGTAAAGTAATTTGGAAAGCGTTAAGTGGGTAATAAGATAAGTCTGTTGCTATATGTGTTGTATTCTGGAAAATGAAAAGACATTTTCTTTGACAAGCCAACCTCTAATGCCTGAGAATAGAGTATTAACATAGTACCATTTTTATTCCAAATGTTGCATTTCAGTATCAATGTCTTAAATCAGTATCTATCTATTTTTGACCTTATCATTTTAAAGGCTTATTTTATTGTTTTCAATTATGTGATGCTGTGTCTGTCTACGTGTGCATATGTGCACATGAGTACATATGCCCTTAGGGTCCAGAAGAGGGCACTGGGTCCACTGAAACTGGAGTCACAGGTGGTTGTGACACACACACATGAGTGGTAGAATTTAACTTGGGTCCTCTGGAACGGTGGCAATCACTATTTAACTACTGATCCATCTCTCCAGCCTCACCTTATTTTTTAAGTACTTCAACACTAAGAATAAGCAAATCCTCTTATCAAACAAGTCACAGAATGCATCTTCTATTATTTCTCCCAACAATCCAAGTATTAGTCCTTTTACTTATGCAATTGAAATGTCATTTAAAAATATGAAAATGACCTTAGCATATAGTGTCTAAATTATATTCTCATTTCTCTTGGTATAAAATAAATATTCAAAACATACTTGATTAAATGTTTGCAATATTTATTTATTTGTTTGTTTGTTTGTTTGTTTGTTTTGAGACAGGGTTTCTCTGTATAGCTTTGCACCTTTCCTGGAACTAACTCTGCAGCTCAGGCTGGTCTGGAACTCACAGAGATCCTCTTGCCTCTGCCTCTCGAGTGCTGGGATTAAAGGCATGTGCCACCACTGCCTGGCTGTTGAAAAACTTATTTTAAAATTTGGAGGGAACCTGGAGCTGAAGAGATGTCTCAGTGGTTAAGAGCATGTATTATTCTTGTAAAGGGCCTGAGCTGGGTTCCTAGAACCTATGCCAGATGGCTAACAACTGCCTGATACTTCAGCTCTACGTGATCTGTCATCCTCTTCTGGCCTCTGTCCACATTACATTAATGTGCACAACTCCCCTCCCCCAACACATATTAGAAATAAATATAAAATTCTAAAAAAGTGAAAGAACCTATAGTAGATTAGAATTTATAATTCATGATTCCCAATTAAATCTATTAGGTATGTTTATGCAAAATTAACTTAGGAATATGTGGCCTGCTTGATTGTTTTTCAGTCTCTGTTACTCTCTCTCTCTCCAGATGTGGTATTTCCAAAATATAGCACTTCAAAATTCTTGGGGAAGTCTTTCAACAAGAAATCAATGATTGATTGAATTTAAAATAGGTTATAGCAATAAGTCTGTATCAGCAAAAAAACCCCAAAAAACCTATTTCACAAACAAATCAAGCAAGTACGTCTACTGTATTGTGTGGCTATCTTACAGATGAAGTATTTCAGGGCTCGCAGAGTAAAACATGTTCTATATCATAATTTTCAAGAATTCTTTAGAAACTAAAGCATATACTTCACCAAGATAAGACAAGTTTTGGGAAAAGTTTTATCATTTTGCTCCTGTGATTAGATCCTTATAAAATAATAGTCCCATTCAAGTTAGATAAATAATGTATATTTCTTATATATTGAAAATCAAATTGGCACTCCGAAATATATAATTCAAAATATACAGTCCTTGATTTTGAAACTGGCAAACTCTGGAAATTCAGAGTATCTGTCCACTCAGAAATCACTGTGGCACAGTCCCTGAAACCCCGTGTGGACTGAGTAGGACTAGTAAAGGGATGAATGAATAACTTCGGGATTGAAAAGCAAAAGCTGCAAGTCACACCACACGGAGCTCTATAATAGCTTTCTCACAGTGCATGACAGGGGTGGAGGCAGTGTCTTGTGCTCAAGAATCAGGATGGTTTTTGTTGACAAGGCATTTAAAGGTTGGGTGTTGTTTTACAAGACCAAAGAATTCAGAGTGTTTTATTCTGTTCACTAAGTAGGGAAACCACATTTATGTTGTTTGAGTCATATTATTTCCAATCTAGTGATAGCTTCATCTTGCTGATCATATGAGGGACAAATTTTTAAAAAATTGGAGACTATCTATAATAGTTATAAGTTGTTGCCATTCTTTACAATGTCAAGGATACTAGCAGTCCTGTCAACAACCCTGCAAGCGTATCCCACAACAGGGCTGCTGTTATTATAGTTTCTTTCTGCCTTTTCTAAATTTCATCACTAATGAAAATTCCACAAGTTCTGTAATAAATTAATTTACTTTCTAGGACTCACAAGTGTTAATGGAGACAAAACTCATGAATAGTTTCTAAACCTCTCTTCCTGTTTAAATTGTACTTAATATAATATATGTTCCTTGAGGGGAAGGGCTTCAGATATACTACGTATAGTTAGTTCCCATAGAGCCTCAAGTTTTATGTTGGTTTTGGATTATATTTTGAGAAAAGGTCTCATTATGTGGCTCAGGCTAGCTTTTAACTCAGAATTCCACCTCAGTCTCCCAAGCACTGAAAATATAGATGGCTGCAAAGACTTGATGTTTTTAAATTCACAAATATAATCTACTAAGACTCAATACTATAAGCAAAATACATGGATATTAACAGAAAACTACTACATGATCTCACTTATATGTGCACTCAAAAAGAAGAGTTGAATACATAGATGTAAACTGGAGGTGGGAAAGGGGAGCAAATGCAGAGATACAGGTCGAAGGGCACACTTGCCATTATGTGGGATGAGTAAGTTTGTGGCTTGAGTGTATAATAGAACAGCAGTAGTTAATAGTGTATTGCATTATTAGAATTTGCTAAGAAGGTTATATTTTGAAACTCTAACCACAAATAAAAGGAAGAGGTAACTCTATGAGACAGTGTATGTTACTTTTTGTGACATGTAATATTCTTTCCACTGAGTATGAACATCTAAACATCATATTTAAGACCTTAGGTATGACAATAGAAAATAGGTTGCTTTCAAAAGCTTGACAGAGTTACCAAAGGCCAATTACAAGTTGAGAGACATCTATTTTTCTAGAACCTAAAATCCTGATTCTCGATTCCACAGCCTACTTATGAAAAAGCAGAAGCACTTCCATTCCTAAAGTTTAACTGTTACTTTATTAGCAGCAGAGCTGAGACTTCAGGGTTCAGTTCTGGGAGATCTTCCAGATCTTTAACAATGGGAAATGATCAGTAATTTAATTCACTGGTCTAAAAAATTCACACTGTGTTGTGTGCAAAAGAGAAGATATTAAAAGTTTGCTCCATCTGTGGGAGCTGCTGGATTATGTCATATCAAGAGAAGAGGTAAATAGCGATACCTATTTGCCATATCTTCATCAACAGAATATGAGATGTTAAAACTACTATTTGATTTATTGGAAACGTGTGTTTTAACGTTGAAACTAAAAACAAGTTTGGGAAGTATTTCTTCCTTTCTCTCTGGTATATCTACAGCTTGAACCAAAGCATTCTTTGTGGTATACTTGACATTTGCTCAGTCATGCATCATGCAGTGTGATCCTCTTGCAGCAAGCATTTAATGTAATAACTAATTTTACCTCACATTTCTCTGATAAATTTTTAACAAAAGCAAATATATGATTGATTCATAAATTTCAAATATTGTTAATAAATTAGGCTATACTTCTCCTTAAACTCACAAAAATACCTCACTTGGGTTTTCCTCATATGATATGTCCACTCTTTTCAAGTTCCTTCAAAGGTACTGCTATTTTCAAGAGCAACTTTAACAATGATTATTTATTTATTTATTTATTTATTTATTTATTTATTTGGGACTTTAATCAGATAATCTCAGAGTTTATCATTGTTTAGCAAATATCTTTGCTCTTTCCTTCCCTCAGTAGTTTAGGGGTTATGACTTGCTGTGGCCACAGAGACGTAGGCAGAAGTTGTGTCACTCCTAGACAGAAGGTGACAGGGACAAGTCATGTGTCACCATGCTCTCATCACCATAATGACAGTGTTCCAGCTTAAAGTTCCTTTGGGCATGCTATGTCTCAGAGTCAACAGTGAAGTCAATAGCAAACAGGAAAAGCAAATCTTTATTGCAAAATGCTGGGTTTGGAGAGGCTGTCAAATTTCTATCCTGAATGATGAAACAATCACATTTTTTTTACTCTATGTCAGTCTCTATAATCTTGCCTTTGGCAACTACCTATGTCCTTTCTTTCTTTCTTTCTTTTAGATCCCAATCACAGTTTCCCCTCCCTCTGCTCTTCCCAGTCCCCCACCCACCAATCCACTCCTCTTCCATTTCTATTCAGAAAAGGGCAGGCCTCCCATGGATATCAACAAAACATGGCAGATTAAGTTACAGTAAAACTAAGCACCTCCCCTTGTATCAAGGCCAGGCAGGGCAACCCAGTATGAGGAATAAGGTCCAAAAAGCCAGCAAAGGGGTCAGAGACAGCTCCTGCTCTGACTGTTAGGAGTCCTGCAAGAAGCCCAAGCTACACAACTGTCACATATATGTAGAGGGCCTAGGTCAGCCCCATGCAGGCTTCTTGGTTGTTAGTTCAGTCTCTGTGAGCCTGAGTCTTCTATGAGTACAAGTTAGCTGATTCTGTGGGTTTTCTTGTGATGTCCTAGACCTCTCAGGCTCCCACAGTCCTTCCTCTGTCTCTTCAGCAGGATTTCTTGAACTTCACCTAATGTTTGGCTGTGGGTCTCTGCATCTACATCCATCAGTAGCTGAATGAGGCCTCTCTGGTGACAACCAGACTATTTGCAGGCAAATGGATGGAACTGGAAAAAAATCATCCTGAGTGAGGTAACCTAGACCCAGAAAAACAAACATGGTATGTACTTACTTGTAAGTGGATATTAGCCATAAAGTAAAGGCTAATCATGCTGCAATCCATAGGCCCAGAGACACTAGGTAGCAAGGAGGGCTCGATGCTGGGGAGTGGAGACTCTCAGATCTCCCTGGGAAGGGGAAGTAGAGTAGATTTTGTGGGTGGACTGGGGGAGGTGGGAATGGGAACATGAGGGATCAGATGCAGGGGAGGTGGGAGGATAGAGAAGGAGAGGACTGAAAAAGAGGACTCGAAAAGGGGGGGCATTTCAGGCTCAGGTAGAAACCTGGTACAAGGGAAACTCCCAGGAATCTACAAGGATGACCCCAGTTAAGATTCCTAACAATATTGAATATGTAGCCTGAACTGGCCATCTCCTGTGATCAGGCAAGATTTCCAGTGGAGGGATTGGGACACCAACCCAGCCGCATAGTCCTCGACCTACAGTCTGTCCTGCCTTTGGGATATGCTGGGGTAAGGGTGGCACAGAGATTGTGGGAGAGGCCAATCAGTGACTGGTGGAGCCTGAGACCCATTCCATGAGAATTAGCCCACCCCAACATTGCCTGGAGCTCCAGGACCCAGAGCTGGATGGCCCAGAAATGTGGGATAGAACCAAACACAAATGGAGAAAAAAAATATGTCAATGTAATGATGCCTAATGATAATCTGCAATACTCATAGATTGGTGCCTATGTACTATCTTTTAATCTCTTCTAGAACTATGCATTTTATTTTATGTGTATGAGTGTTTTGTCACCCCACGTGTTGTGTCTGGGGCCTTTGGAGGTCAGAGGAAGGCACTGGATCTTCTAGAACTGAAGTTACAGTTTGTGGTGAGTCACCATGTAAGTGCTGAAACTGAACCTGGATCCTCTGCAAGAGCAAAAGTACTCTTAGCCACTGAGACATCTCTTCAACTCCCTTTTAGAATAGTTTAATGACCTGCAAAATCTTTAATAAGAAATATTAATCATGAGTGTTCCAGTAACAATATGGCTGTCAAAACAAGACCTGAACCTAGACTTGCTAACACATATTTGACCTCACCCCTACACAAAGAAGTACAGGCAGCTAAGGATTGCTGAAGCAGAGAGAGGGAGTCTTTTCCAGGAGAATATTGGTTATCTAATATCAATTGGTCAATTTCAATTGATATTTGAAATCATATACATACAAACATCACTAAAGAGATTGAGCAAGCAGTAATTGTATATTTATGCATTTATTATATATACAAACATTTGAAGAAAAACAAATTATGAAATTGAGAGGGAGCAATGAGGGAGGCAAGGGAGGGGGCACAAAAGGAAAGGGAAAAGGATGAAATTATATTTTAATTTCAAAACAAAAATAAATAATGTATTCCTCCAAATACTTCCATTAACATCTAATAAAATTGTTGTAAGGTATACTGTAGAAATAAAATTTCAATGAATCTCATTGTTTTTTAAGGTGTTACTTTAGAGAGAATTTTATGATGTCTCATCTTCACAAACATTGTAACTGGGGGTCAAGGAATATGGTTTTGCATCTGGAGTGCTTGCCATGCAAGACTTGGACCTGAGTTGAGATCTCCAGAATGTGGACATGGTGCAGCAGGCCTGTTTTCCACTCTCAGAAGTCAAAGGCAGAGAGAGGGGATCCACGGAACAAGCCGGCTGGTAAGACTAGAAATTGTAGCAAGCTCTGGGTTTTATTAGAGACCTTCCCTCAATAAATAAGTTAGAAGAGCAATCATGAAATATTCTTGACATAAGCCTCCACATGCATGCATGCATGTACACATATATTCATGAATAATGACACACATATGTACCCACACACATGCACACATGCCTAAAACACACACACACACACACACACACACACACACACACACACACACACACACACCAGAAAAGAAAAGGAAATGCAAGGCAAGGCAAGAGAAGGCAAGGCCAGAATCAAAAGCTGGTTGAGGGAATGTCTCTCTTAATGAGCTAGATTTTACATTCCACATGCTTCAAATCATCATGTGTATCTAATAAATATCTATATTTTTACCTGGCAGCTTAAGTAAACAAATTTGAAGAAAAAAATACTTTTGCTTCATCATGAAAAAGTGGTTACAAAGCAACATTTTAGTTGGATTAAAAGGACAATTTGTGTATTGGATGTAGGTATTAGATGGACTATTAGACACAGAAGCCAGATTGCAGCAGGTTATGAGTAAGTAGAAGGTAGAGCTTGGAGAAATATCTTAAAAACTCCTCTGACCAATGTAGATCAGGCACAAGGAAGAGAAGGGGGTGAGGGCTGGAGACTGGAAAAGAGGGGAGGACTTTCTCTGCACGTGGTCAGAGGAACTAGAGATAGTGTTTAAGGTTGATGCAGAGAAACGATTAACAAAAGCGGTTGTACTGAAACAGACGGTGACCCGGGACAGTGAAATGATAGAAGGAAGTGGAGTAGTATGCACAGTAAAAGGTGCATGCTGCCTTCTTCTAGGAATGACATGGAGAAACAGTGGAGAAAAGTGGGAGTGCAGTTATGAGGAGTTTGAAGTGAAAGATGGACTGAGAAGTGGAAATGTCCTAGAGATGTTAAAATATTGGTAGGAAGTGGACAGAAGGCTACAGTTGACCTTTAGCAAATCACATATATTGATTTTTGAAGCAAACCAACCAACCAAAGGCTATAAAATTGTTCTCAGGAGCACAAGGCACAGAATTGCATTCATAATCTTCCAAGCTGATTTCAAAATAGCAGTTTAATAGGATTTTACCAAATATCCTGGACAAAACATCATACCATATAAAATTAATTTCCTGTCTTTGAAAAGAATGAGTGTCATATAGCAGCACTTTTGAATAATGTGGTGAGCTGTATAATGTATAAGCCATGCAAATGTGTAGGCCCTGCAAAAGAGCCACAGTGAATCACTGAGGGAAAGAAACAAAGAAATGGAGAGACAAAGCAGTCAGGAGAAGGGAGAGGGGGAAGGAGGAAATAGGAAAAGGAACCAGAAGGGTCTTTAAAACACTGGAAGGTAAAGAATATTCTTTCCTCATCCTGATCACTAATTCCTTTGAAATTCATTTTCCTTTTGCTAAATTTCCCTAACAATATTAGAAAAACTATTTCCAACTTATGTGACTGTTTTAAGATTAATTACAATGCAAATGGGAATCTCAGCAAAAGTCGTTGTCTGTGTTTAAGCTGGATCTATATAAAGACACAAACAGAAAAAAAAAAAAAAGCAAAAAAAAACCCCTGCAATACATTGCTTTGATGGGATGCTGCTTCAAAGAGCTCGGCATCATTCCTAATTAAATACCTCTTCTAACAACAAGTTTTAAAAGTAGTTTAATTAGAAATGATGATGAGTTCTATATCTGGAATCCATAAGGCAGAAGGAGAGGAGCGATTCCTGCAAGCTGTCCTCTGACCTTCCTATGCACAGCATAGAAATTTCCTTTGCCTAAGAAAGGTATAGAACTGTGGTACAGACTTTGGGAGTGAGCACTCATTCATTACAGGTAGTTCAGGCTGGTGGCACATAACATCTTTAAAATACTTTATTTTGTTGAATGTTTCTAAACCATTGTGACTTTATTCTATTAGAAACATAATAAAAATAAATATAAATGGCCATATAGGCTATATATTTTCATGAAACAGCTTCTATTTACAATTCCAAAATCCACTGATATATAACTGTACAAAGAATCTCCGCAATAAGGCACTAAACATTTTGAGAACATTTTGTTTTTCTTTTTAACACACCAATTTAAATAAGAAAAGCCCAATGTGTCACTGACATAAGGGAAACTCCATTAAAAATGTGCATCCTCAACATTTCAAGCACTGCAAAAAGATACTGCCTCTGATGCTTCGACTTCAAAGTTTTATAGCCATTTGCAGGCTTGCTCTTACCTTTGTGGATGCTATCACCACTTGAATTTATCCCTGTTATTAGACTAGAAATAGACTCATTTGGGACTTGTAGAAATTATCTATACAATTAGCAGCTGGCAGCCGGGGCCGGCACTTACGCAGAGCTCTCAGGTGGGCTGTATGAGGCGCATCAATGGCCTGTATCTAGAACAGGGAGTGACATCCACATGAGAGAAATGCACCCTTGCTGTAGAAGACAACCAGTCACAGAGATCTAACCCGAAGGAGGAACTTCTAGTGCGCCATCTTCTCTTGCTGGGCTTGAATTTTCTTTGTATCTCTACTTATGCTGCCACAACTATGAACTTTTATCTCTTTTTTTAAAAAAAAAATTAACTAACATGGACAGAAAAAAATGGGCTCTCTTAAAAACACCATGTTGACAATTAGCTCAAACTAAGGAGAATATATTAAGATCAGGAATCTGCTCCTGGAGACTTAATTAATTGGGAGAAATATGTACTTGGGGAAAGATTTATCTTCTAATATAAGAAAGTAAGTAGAATGGGTTGGAAAGTCAACCCTGGTGCACAACATACTGAGAAAATAGTGTAGAAACTGAATTCTGAGCCTCCAGCTTCCTCTTATACTTTTATGATCAATTAAGAGGTAACCATGATACATGGCAGAGGCACCGTGAGAGGCAAAAATTCTGTAATTCATAGTGATCTTTCTCAGCCGCTCATAGTTGAGGTTGAGGAAAAGCCTAAGTTTGGTCAGTGGATGGCAGAAAAATACTACTCATGACAATTATAACTCAGGAGATTAGAAAACAGTGCCTGAGCAATTCACTCAAAATGGGAAAAACATATATACAATTAACATTATATAGACTGAGCAGATTGTATTTATATATTTATGAATACATATACCTATACATATGCATAGCAATCAATGGAACAAAACCATGAATTTATAAAAGAGCAAACAGGGATATATGGTAGAGTTTAGAAGACGGGGAAGGAAAAATGACATAAATATATTATAATCTCAAAAAATGGAATCTTTTAAATGGGTAAAAATGATGTATTTTCTCCACAGATGACTACCAAGTCAAAATCAATGCTTAATGTATTTATATAAGCAAGTATGATTTTTGTATTGTTAAATGTAAATTCTTGGTATGTGCATGTGTGTGTGGTGTGGTGTGTGTATATTGTGTTCATCTGTGTGAGTGTGGGCATGAATATCCACAGCTGGCATGTAGAGTCCAGAGTACAACCTTGGCTGCTGGTCCTCATGTTCACCTTGTTTAAGATGGTGTCTCTTGTTGTTCACTGATGAATAGGCCCCATTCTCCGGCCAGCAAAGTTCTAAGGATTCTTTTGTCCCTGCCTCCAAGCCCCTTGTAGGAGTGCAGAGATTAGACATGTGTGCGGTTATGACAAACTTTTACCTGGGTTCTTGGGATCCAAAGTCATTTGTCAAGCCTGAACAGCAAGAGCTTTACCCGCTGAGCAATCCTCCCAGCTCCGAAGTAATGTTCTTTATAATGCTTCCTATTTATGTGGCCCCTTGACCTTTCCAGAGGGATTTTCTATTTTAAAACAGTATCAATTTTCCAAGTGAGATTACACTAATCTTTTGCTTTGTTTTTCTCATCATTGTTTCTTTTTTGACATGGGTTTTGTGCCCCCAAAGTGATGTAAGCTTGCTACAGACACCTGCTCATCTTCTCCATCCAACCACCACAACCAATAAAAGATCTGACACATAGATGATGCCCAAGTCTTTGTCTAATAACAAATAGTTACTTTTGAGTAATTTAACAAAGTTCAGACAAAATTTTTAAATGTACATTTTCATTTGCATTGACAAAACTTATCTTAACTCCTCCCAAGAGGTCTGTCATTATAATAATCAAGAGAAAATGTAAAAGTACATTACTTCATAACAAGAGTAAAATATTCTTCTATGCCTAGTCCTAAACACAGATCAGTGAGAAAGATCGAATCTAGACCTTCAGTCATGGTGGGAATGCACTCTCCTGCTGATCGACCTGGAAGATCTGTGCCCAATACTTCAATGGATCTAATTGACCATCTGCTTGGGGTACAGGGCACAAAGGTCTTCTGTGTTGTGGGCATAAGGGAATACTGTTGTATGGTACTGGAAACATTGGAAATTGATCTTCTCTAATCCTTAATAGTATCTAAATCTATGGGAGGGATATTCATCATAATTTTTTTATTAGAACACTGACTTGGAGCTCATTAATAGGATGTAAATGAAATAGTAAAATGGGTGAAACATCACCGTGATCTTTTCGTGAGCTCATGATGTCATGAGTATCAAGATTTGTGCTAATGATTCCTGTCTGGAATTTCTCATAAAGACTTTCATAAGCTTAAATAATTAACTCAGCAACAGAAATGACTTCAGCTATATGTATTTCCATTTATACTTATATATGCATATACACGTTTGTGGTGGTATTGTATTGCCCAAAATATTGTGTACGCTAATAAACTTATCTGGGGTCAGAGAACAGGACAGCCACAATATTAAAGGTTAGGCAGTGGTAGCACACGCCTTTAATCCTAGCATTCCAGAGGCAGAAATCCATGTGTTCAAGGATACACCCAAGCATGGTGACCAACGCCTTTAATCCCAGAAAGCAAGCCTTCAATCTCAGGGAGTGGTGGTAGAAAGCAGAAAGGTATATAAGGCGTGAGGACCAGAAACTAGAGGCATTTGCCCTGGAGAGGCATTTGCCCTGGAGAGGCATTTGGCCTGGGTAAGCATTTGGCCTGGAGAAGCATTTGGCCTGGTTAAGCATTCAGGCTTCTAGCAGCAGTTCAGCTGAGAGTCATTCGGATATGAGGACATAGAGGCTTCCAGTCTGAGGAAGCAAGACCAGCTGAGGATCCGGCAAGGTGAGATAGCTGTGGCTTATTCTGTCTCTCTGACCTTCCAGTGTTCACCCCAATACCTGGCTCAGGTTTGATATTATTAATAAGAACTTTTAAGATTCATGCTACACACGTTCAAACATGTATGCTACAGTGCACATATGAAAGTCATATTTATTGCATATGCACACACATGTTCAAACATGTATGCTGCGGTGCACACATGAAGGTCAAAGGAAACTTACAGGGTCAATACTGTCCCTTTACCATATGGATTCCCTACCTGCAAAGCCACCTTGAAAGCCCCAAAAATGTCAAATTTTGTCAAATATACATCTGAGTTTGTAAGTACATTAATGTTTGGTGATTATAATGACGTTATGTCAATTTAATGGTGACATTTTCAAATAGTGGAGCTGGAAAGATGACTCAGCAAGTGAAGTGCTTGGAGTGTGAGCATAAGGATCCAGACGTGACGCCATAACTCCAGGCTGCAGACACAGAGGAAGGTAGATCTTGCAAGCATCCTGGCCGGACAGTCTAACTAAAACCATAAGTCTCAGATTCACTGGAGACACATTATCTCTAATTATATTTATTATTATTAATTCTTTTCATTATTATTTAATATTATATTTGGAGTGTCATTGGTCACATGATGATGACTATTGACCTCTACATGTACCCACAAGTGCATGCACCTGCTCACACAAACATGCACATACATGAATACATATGCTTACAACACAACCCCACACTATACACACACACATAAACAAATTCCCCAAGATGATCAGAATTAACGCTGAAAAGACCTTCATCTTTCTACTTAACTGCTTACCTTAATAGTAGGAAGAAATGAAAGAATAGGATGGAGAAAGGATGGTAGAAAAAGACAGTAGATTTAGTGGTATGATTAAGCATTCCTTGGGTATATGCCCAAGAGTGGTATAGCTGGATCTTGGGGGAGATTGATTCCCAATTTTCTAAGAAAGCACCATATTGATTTCCAAAGTGGCTGTACAAGCTTGCATTCCCACCAGCAGTGGAGGAGAGTTCCCCTAGCTCCACATCCTCTCCAGCATAAGGTGTCTTCAGTGTTTTTGATCTTAGCCATTCTGACAGGCATAAGGTGGTATCTCAGAGTTATTTTGATTTGCATTTCCCTGATAATTAGGGATGTTGAGCAATTCCTTAAATGTCTTTCAGCCATTTGAGTTTCCTCTGTTGAGAATTCTCTGTTTAGTTCTATCGCCCATTTCTTAATTGGACCGTTGGGCATTTTGATGTTTAATTTCTTGAGTTTCTTATATATTCTGGATATCAGTCCTCGAGTACTTGCTCAGCTATGTTCATATCAGCATTGTTTGTAACAGCCAGAACCTGGAAGCAACCTAGATGCCCTTCAACTGAAGAATGGATAAATAAAATGTGGTACATATACACAATGGAATACTACTCAGCAGAGAAAAACAATGACATCATGAGGTTTGCAGGCAAATGGAAGGATCTAGAAAAAATCATCCTGAGTGAGGTAACCCAGACTCAGAAAGACAAATATGGTATGTACTCACTCATAGGAGAATACTAGATGTGGAGCAAGGATGACTGGACTGCTACTCACATCACCAGGGAGGCTACCTGGAAAACAGGACCCCAAGAAAGACACGGGGATCGCCCAATGATGGAGAAATGGATGAGATCTTCATGAACAGCCTGGTCATAAGTGGGGGAAATGAAGGGCGAGGGTGGAGGGAAAGAGAGCTTGGGGGAGCGGGAGACCCCAGCTGGATCAACAACAGAGAGGGAGAACAAGGAATAGGAGACCATGATAAATGAAGACCACATGAGAATAGGAAGAAGCAAAGTACTAGAGAGGCCCACAGAAATCCACAAAGATACCCCCACAATAGACTGCTGGCAATGGTTGAGAGACAGCCTGAACTGACCCACTCTGGTGATGGGATGGCCAAACACCCTAATTGTCATGCTAGAAACCCCATCCAATGACTGAGGGATCTGGAAGCAGAGATCCACGGCTAGGCCCCTGGCGGAGCTCCAGGAGTCCAATTAGCAAGAAAGAGGAGGGTCTATATGAGCGAAAATTGTTGAGACCAAGGTTGGATAAAGCACAGGGACAAATAGCCAAATGAATGGAAACACATGAACTATGAACCAATGGCTGAGGGGCCCCCAACTGGATCAGGCCCTCTGAATGGGTGAGACAGTTGATTGGCTTGAACTGTTTGGGAGTCATCCAGGCAGTGGGACCGGGTCCTGTGCTCATTGCATGAGTTGGCTGTTTGAAACCTGGGACTTATGCAGGGTCGCTTGGCTTGGCCTGGGAGGAAGGGACTGGCCCTGCCTGGACTGAGTCTACCAGGTTGATCTCAGTCCTCGGGGGAGGCTTTGCCCTGGAGGAGGTGGGAATGGGGGGTGGGCTGGGGGAAAGAGGAGGGGAGCGGGAGTGGGGAGAACAAGGGAATCTGTGGCTGATATGTAGAACTGAATGGCATTGTAAAATTAAAAAAAAAAAAGACAGTAGATTTACTCAGCTGTTATAGAATCAGTCACAAAGCACACAGGGGTAGAGGTGACCACAGCCTGAGTGAGGGTGATTTCATGGAAGGCCCTGATACATAGAGTCTCCACATCAGTGTCCTCATTTGTATATTGATATTAGCATTTCCATTTCTAGTAAAGTATCTGTTCTACACTAATATTAATAAATACACATGTGGAAGTTATTATATGTTATTAGTTGGTTTGAGGAAGAAGATACATACAATGGAGACTTAAAAGGAATAGGCATGGGCTGAGGAGATGGCTCAGTAGGTAGAGTCTGGCATGCAAGCGTAAGGACCTGAGTTTGGATCCCCAGAACCCAAGTGAAGACAACACAGTAAGTAATCCCAGCATCCCACAGTAAGACACAGAAGTCTCCAGAAGTGTACACCCAGCTAGACTGATGTATAAAGCAGCACAAGACAGCCTACCTCAAAGTGAAGGGTGAGTACCACTACCCAAGGTTGACCTTTGACCTTCAGATGTGTACTGTGATATTGAATGCCTGTACTCACTCACAAAAATATGCAACACAGACATCACACATACACACAGTGTATGTGGGGAGAGAGGTGGGGGAGAGAGGGGGAAGTAATGTATGGATATCACCTCCAGTCATAATCTCCAGCTAGCCGAGGTTTTTCTGGGCATTGCTGATTGCCTTCAAAGCTCTCTGATATTTGTCCTATTTCTTCCCTCTTTGTCCTCAACTGAATCCTCTGGGGCAGAAGCAACCTAACTGATCATTTAATTTTATAAATCATCTTCTAAGGAAGCATTAGAAGACCCTAGAAAATATATGGTAGATATTATCAAGTGGATTTTATACCTGGCACTTTATGTCATTTCCACAGGGAACTATCAAGGTAAGTGTCCATGTTCATATCACAGATGATGAAGCGCTATGAGTCACTTCTTGGAACCCCACTTCTAAGTAATAGCTATGCACTCAGGAACTATTTTATTGTTGCTATTGTTCAGTTTTGTTTGGATTTTCAACTTTAAATCCTGTATCTTTTTGACAAGTAAGTAGAAGAGGAACTATTTGAAAAGTGAGAGGAGGAACTGGACCAGAAAGGGTAATGGAAGCCATGTACACAGTATGCATGCATTCTTACATACTTGTACGGAAGTGTCATAATGACCCCCATCATTCTTATGACCAGTATACACTGATGAAAGAGGAATGAAAAAAAAAATGAAGCCTGTGTCTTCGCAGTGCATTTCTCCTCCTTTCCTGGCAGTTGCACAGCAATTGGATTGTATTAACTAGCTCCACCTGTGCCTGGATAAGACAAACTTAGCTCTCCCTTGGGGGAGTGCACAAATTTGCACAGGGGGACTGTCCTAATTAATGAAGGATTTCTAAAGTAAGTATCTGGGATAAACACTTTTCTGGCAGAATGACTTTGAGGCTGAATGTCCTATTGCCTTGATTTTAAGGTTCATGGTTCTCAAATGGCCAACCTTATTTAGTCCAGGCAAACAACCAAGAGTGTGCAACCCAATGTTTTCCATGATTCTTAATGAGAGAGACTAAGACAGTTGATACCACATATTAGAACTCTGCTTCCTGGAAGAATTTGGCTTGGTTCTTGATAAATGTTCTATTCCTGTTTGTATATTCTCTAAATGCTGTTGCTTGCAAGGTCTCAACCAAGATGATGAAAGGTTGAAATTATTGTCTCTCTTTTTTCTATATGATTTCTCTAGGGAAGAGCCCACATGAGTTTCTGGAATAATAGACACTTGCAATTGAAATTCTCTAGTTACATGACAGAAAATAATACCTTAACCTAGCACTGTGAGTTAATGTTCTCATCTAGAAATAATATCAATCCCAGCTTCACATAAATTCTATGGTGTAAGGATACTGGAGCTAACTTCCATGAGACTGGATAGCCTTCTGTTAACTGGGAGCTTTCTAAACCAAATTAACCCATTAACTTCTCTCTCTTAGGTTTTATTTGTATATAAGATGCAAATATAGAACCTAACTCATTTCCTTTATGATTAAATGAGGAATGCATATGAAATGTATAAAGCAGTAGCTGACACATTGACTTAACTGTATGTGACATATCTTTGTAATTCACACAACAGTTTGAAATGTGACGTTATTGTGTTGGCAGGGAAGGATTCATTGTCCTGTCTTTCAATATATAAGAAATTAGAATCCATGCAAGACCAGTAAGATGGCCATATATTTGACACTGTGTTCTAGTACTGCATGATAAAGGAAATAGTGCTCACCATCTGCTAAGTCCTGTGAAAAGGGAAGCCTGAGCCACAGCCACGGAGGCAGCATAACTTTTGGCATGCTTTCTCAGAACCAAAGAAGATTAAATCCTTGAAAGCTTAGAGAAGAAAATGAACTCTTAAAAATGCTCAAAGGCAATTAGAAATGGCAGGTCATAATGGCGAGTATAAAAACTAGAAAATCTTAAAAACAAAAGTAATGAAGGCAAAAGTTGGGAATTATTCCAGATAAAATGGAGCATATGACCACACACAAATCTCTGATTCATGTCAGATTAACCATGCATTATAACGATGGTGGTAAATTTTTTAACTCCCAAACTGACCTTTAATAGTGATCGTTAGTTCTTCAGGTGCGTTGACACATGATCGATATCCAGTGAGGATAAATTCACACACAGGAGCCTAGAAAAGGAAGTCTAGATGCTAGAGAAAGCCAGTGGGAGAATATATGGGGAAGGTTCAGAAACAAGCTCATTTAGACATAAGAAAGTCATTGACTGTGCTTGTTCTGCCGAAAATCCACCTGCCACAAATCCCTGGAGCCACTGTGTGGCTGCTACTTCAGAACAGTGAGATATGAATCCCAACAACATGAAGCTTTTAACTCATATCTACATTTTAAAATGGAATTAGATAATGTAAATTAAAAATCAGGAACACAAGGCCAAGTGGTTATTGGGAGAGGTCCCCATTCCAAGACAAACTACAAGTTTACTCTCAGCCCTAAATACATTTTCCCAGATGAATTCCACAGATTAATATATTCTGCTATATCATGTGAATATTTGCACTTACAAATTAATTTGAAATAATTAAACATCTCCTCCTAAAATTGGAAATGCCTCTGGGAATGTAAGGAAATTTGCCTCCTAAACATTTAGCAGAGATGAACTGTGTTTTTAAAGATTGGGGCTTTATTAAAGTACGGTAAAGGAAAATAACTGGGAAGTAAGAAAAATTCCAAGAAGCAAGTCGGACTTCAATGTGGGGGTGGCCCTGGGACAAAGAATGTCACCAATGGATGCCTAGGGACCTAAAAGAACAGAAGCAGAATGGAAATAGGTAAGTTTCATGACTTAATTTACTTAAATTTAACTTTTAGCTGGAACATTGCTGTGTTCCCTAAAGAACCCCAGATTATCTAACTGAGACCCCAGTGCCAGGCAGGGGTCCTTCACAGTTGTTGGTCAGAAGACTCCATGGGACTCCAAAACAATATAGGCTACTGTCATTGCC
>CABHPP010143059.1:11606-31205 GCA_902168425.1 Peromyscus attwateri | reverse complement strand
CAGAGCTCCCAGGCAGCAGGATCCCCGAGTCTGTGCGTGCCTTAGGTGCCTGTGTCTGCTCCTGAAAGCGCGGCCAGCTCGGGTCAGGGCTTTGCGCCCGGGGCCTCTCCCCAAGTCTCAGGCAGCTTCCCTTCAGTCTCGCACTCTCTACTTTGGCATGCTTTCCTTTTAAAAGAAAGAACTGTTAAACTTGCTAGTGTAAGGGAAATCCAATAGGGATGACCCAGATCCTCAGTTTGTGGCTAGACTTTGAACTCAGATTAACAAAAGGTGTGTCTATGTGGAACCTGGCTTGGCTAGGTCCTGCTTAATCTCCAAGGAATATTCACCCTTGGGCTCTGGGCTCCCAGCCCCTCGGGTTCTCTGGAGTGAACAGGTTTGGTCTTTCTTTGAAAACTGCTAGTCTGTCTTGGATCTTTCTTGCCCTTCACCCCTCTCTCTCCAATTCCTGTGCTGGGCTGCAGGTAGCCTCGGGGACCTGCAGGGACCGTGGACACGTGTGCAGCCTGAGCAGGTTTTCTTTTTAACACTTTCCATACAGTTTGAATAGTGCAATTTCATTTGGAGTCCTTGATAGATTTCGCCTCCTCAGAAATGCTTATTTCAATAATGGTTAAATAACTTAAAGACATTTTCTGTTTCAGTTTGTAGATCACCTTTTGACTTCTTAAAGGGAAAATTTGCATAAACTCTCAGGACTCTGTATCTTGCAGTGCTCAGGACACTAGCCGAGTTACCGGCCAGTTGTCAAGCACAAGGTTGAGTCTCTCAGAGACGGGGTGTTGCATTGTATAGCCATACAGTCAGTCATCTGTGAGCGACCATTGTGGGCTGAAGTGGCAGACAAGCCTTTGCAAATGTTCTTGCAACAGCTCAGCCACACCAGCGTCTTCCCTGGTACTGACCCAAACCCTGCCCTAGCGGCATCGCGGGGAGACCGCGGTTAGAGCAGGAGCTCTTTTAGGTTATGTGATGGAGAGCAAAGAGATTTGCAGCAAGGTGAGATGGAACTCTGGGGCATTTAGGGAGAGTGGAGTGCTTTCCAGCTGAAAGGATTGGCATCTTCTCTCATTTCTTCATTTCATACGTCTTCTGCTGTGTCTTTAGCTACTTCCTAATGCCCTTAGATTTGCCGTATGACTGGAGCCTCATTCAAAAATGAATGGGTTGATAATCCTGATGGTTGTTCAGTTACAGGGTGTGAGGATACAGTAGGATGATGGGGTATGAAACAGCGGGAAGCAGTTTGACACAGGGTACCTCAGTCATTGTGCACCATGTCACACCAAGACACAGGAGCAAAACTGAACTGCAGGAGGGCTGGTGGTGAAGAGAAGGAGACGTCCCTGCGTCTTTTGAATTGACTTTGTCAAGGTGCTCTGGTCAGCCGTGAGCCGGCTTTTACGAATGGTTGTGTTACTATGTTTTTGTCCTATCTCAGATATCTAAGTGTGCTCCTAACCATAGTTGTGATTTTAAAGATGTGCACTACATGAGAACGTTTTTATCTGTTGCTGTAACCCCTTCGTTTCTAAGAACCTGACAAATCTATCTCCCAGAGCTGTGGCCTTCCAGGGCCTGTCCTCCAATGGAGTCTACTAGATCTCTAATGATTTCCATACAGAGGGCCCTCTGCAGCCGGTTTCCAGCAACCCACGTAGTTAGACCACAGGCCCCACGGATGCCAATTAGGTCGCAGTTGGAATCAAGCTGGCTGCTCTTTGGGCACTGAGAGTCTCTGCTGGAAGATTTACTCATGCTGTGCTGGTCGAGGGGAACTTAGCATGGAGGGGTTTGCACCCGGATGCTTCCCATCAGTATAGACAAGCTTGTTTTGAAACAGCTTGACTGCAAGGCAAATGTGGTCAGGTGGGAAAGGGTACAGAAGAAATACTAAAGGATTTCAAGGAGTGGGAATTACTTCCAGCTGGTGAGACTCAGTCCATCACTGGTTTGTCCCCTTAGCAATTATTTATCATTTTCTATGTGCTTGCCATGGAAGGATTAATAGGCATATTCCTATTCCGTCCCACTGTCCCTGTTTCCGTTGAGAAACGCTCCTGGTTTCACTTCCCTGGGACAAAGGACTTCCTCATGGAGCCTCGTAGTACTGCCCGGCCCTAACGAATGTAGTTGCTCTTCACCCCGTGGGAATCAGAGTCAGGTTGAGATCACTAACTCTGACTCATGTATACTTTTGAATAATAAAAACTCTGAGAATCCCTTCAGTTAGTTAAGCAGTAGTATTATCTGCTAATGTGTTAATGTGGAGTAGCCTAGTCCTGAGCCGTGTGTGGCTAGAAGCTTACAAAGGCCTAATTCTGTGAGTGTGGAGTGAAGGCTGTACGTTCTGTTTTGTTTTGTTTGTGATAGGATCTTGATAGGTAACCGTGGCTGGCCTGGAACCTGCCATATAGACCAGGCTGGCCTTGAATTTGGGCCAGTCTTCCTCCTCCTGTCTCTTGGGTACCGGGGTTATGTGCATGAGCCTCTAGCCTTAGAGGTTTCATTTTTTGAGAGCCCCCGGGTGATGCCGTGTGTGCGGAGTGCAGTTCCCATGGTTACTGCGTGGACCACGAAGTCTACCGGATCTTGCATCTGCCACAAGTACTCTTTCTGACAAGGTCGTTTTCTCTTTACCCCTAAAGTGAGAGCAACAGTCTGTACCCAGAGGATTGCTATGAGGCTCGTCTGTGGTCATGTGCATGGTATACTTAGCAGGTTGTATACAGTGAACGATGCTGTTATCACTAACGTTGCTTTATGATCAGTATTAGTGTGTACACAGCAAAATAGCCTGCACATAAGAGCTGCTTTTTGTGTACATGAACGTAGAAACAATCCTGTCCACGGTCTACCACGTTTCATATCTCCCGTGCAGCCCTAAGGAGGAGAATAATCTTGGTGTCTAGGTGCTGCTCTTTCTGCGCACCCCGCAGAGTCTTCTGTGCTGAGGTTTTGAGGACAGGTTAAGGACAGAGAATGCAAAGGTGGCTTGCAGCACTTTCTTAGCCCTTTGGCAACAGGAAATAGTGGCTATCATGTTGTAGTAGTCACATGGCAGCCTCCATCCATGGGAGTGGAGATAACCAGTGAACTAGACTGCCTGCCTCAGGCCAAGCTGCTTTGATCTCAGGTATGGAACTCAAGCCCAGTGGTTAGAATGCTGTTGCTTCTTGTGGCCAGGGATCTTGTGGAAAGAGTCGGCATTACGGAGTCTGCCCACTGGTCACAAATACTGAGACGTCCAAAGCAATAAGCTTTGTTACTCAGTGAAAGAATACAGATGAGATGAATAGGAGATGTAATCATCTACAATTTTTGGGGGCTTTGGGCGTGCTAGGCAAGGCTGTCACTGAGCTGCTGTTAAGTCCAACGATATTAATTTAAGTGAGTGAAATTCTTCAAATCTTTCAATGATTGGGCCCAGCTTACGAATCAAACAGTCCAGGGGCTGGAGAAATGTGTGCCTGTGCACCACACAAATGCAGATATGGGTCCTGGGAGGCCCAAGGAGCATGTTGGATCCCATGGAACTGCAGATGCAGATGGAGCCACCACGTGGGTGCTGAACCATCTCTTCAGCCCTCCAGCCCTTAGTTTTTTCCTTGTTTTCTTCCCTCATCTCTTCTTCCTTCCCTCCTCCTTCCTTTAACGTTACCACTCACATACTCATTTCATATTCATCAACCCTGTGAGGTTTCTGTTTCTGTGGCGCCTGAGGCTGAGCTGCATGGCAAGTGACGGGGTCAGTACTCAAACCTGGGCAGTCTTCTCCCCAACCCTGCTCTTTTAACGCCAGACTGTCCCCAGCCTTATTCTCCACTACTCTCTCGTTCCTGGCTTCAGCCAGACTGGACTTCCACTTCCACCTGAATGCCTTCCCGTCACCTTCCCCTGCCTTCTCTTCTCTTCATTTTCACGGTGAATTCTACAGACTTTTCAGATTGGTCACAAATCCTTACGAAGACAGAGATAACAGACTTTGCTGCTATTCGGGAAGAGCCGAGCTAAGTAAGCGGGAGGCATCATTCCGCACACAGCTCTTTAGTAACTGTGGTAAGCGTGGCTCGCAGGGTCAGAATGGCTCCTGCACACTGAGATGCTCCCTGCTGTCTTGGCTTGTTCCTCTCAGTCAGCTTCTGTGGCTGGTAGCTTGGGCCTCCCTGAGCCTGATTTCTGCTCTGTCCTGTACTGCGATCATTTGTCTTTTTCCCCCACTAGACTGCAGGCCTTTCAAAGCAACCACTTTTTAAAAACATCCATTTTTATATTTACTCCCCCCAAATGGTAGTTCATTTATTAATGGCCATTAAGTGGTGGTAGATTTCTCTCTCACCCAGTCAGTCGGAGTTGAGGTGAATGATTTCCATGTGAAGTCAAAACAGATCCTTGTTTTGCAGAAAACTCTTGACTTTTAAGATGCTGGGAAACACATGTCAACCGGAAACTGGACTTTTACCATGTGTGATCTGTATAAAGTGACATTCTTATTCATCACCATGGATGACCTTAACTGTAGGGTGTCTTTACATAGGCCAAAGTAGGAAATAGTTCTGATAATGCATAGGATTTGTGTTCTTGTAGGAAAGGGGATGACCATTATTGGAGAACTTAAGAGGTCCTCTGCTCTAATACTACTAGAGGCAGCGGGTGGGTAGACCCCCAAAATGAGGTAAATAGGGACAAAGAGCACTGACTAATTATGGGAGTATGCTCTTGAGATGACACAGGTCAGCATCCAGGAGCATCCAGTGGGAGCATCCAGCAGTTAAACCCTAGGCCTGGGGACCCCACTACAAGCCTAGGCTAAGAAAATCCCTGGAATACAAGTTATTTTTGGAAACAAGGCCAGCCTACTTCCTCCCATTCTTAGTGACTCCTGAAAAGGGGAAAAGGTGGCGGACGGACAGACCCCAGACCCAGTCGAGAGCTCTGTCCAGCCTGGTGGGCTCGCCTTTAGATCAGTCAAAGCTGTGGGCCTCATTCTTGTGAGGCAAGGACTGAGCCCAGGACCCCTGCAGTGATGCCTGTGTCTGTTTCTCTTCACGTGAGTGTGAAGGCTCATTCCATGGCTGAGAAGAGATGCAAGCCTGAGAGAGAAGTTGAAGGACACCAGCCTCCCCTGCCACTGACTCCTTGAACTTGGGCCACGGCCAGTTCTGTCAGGGAAATGGTTCCTGTAGCAGGAAGGAAGTGATGCATGAAATGGGAAGTTGAGATCCAGTTTTCTGGGCTAGTGCAGTCAATTCTAACTTTAAGTCTAACTTTTACATATTTTTAATTTTTTTACACAGACAACGCATGCTCCTTTAGATATGTCTATATGTGTTAAAATGTTTATAGTTTCTAGTAAGCAAAGCGTGTCACTTTAAGTATGTACAGCCCATCCGTCTTCTCTCCCAGTTCATGTCCATCATTCCTCTTCTTCTACTCTCACTGTGTAGCATTCTCAAGCTGGGATGTGTTTAATTAGTCCCCTGCTGGTTGATCACAATCACTCATTAGTGTCCACTGCTCGTCAGTGACTATCCGCTCACCTGTTAGCTTTTGCTAACGATGCCCACACAGCCGGCCATTTACTCTGTGGCAGTACACACGTCATCCTTTACTATTGACCCCGCCTAGGCCAACGGGCAGCTGGTTGAATTTCTTGTTTTTCAGCCACTTGTATTTCCAATGACCTCAGCCCTTTTGTGAAACATCCCAAACATTTTCTTGTTGATATGTGCAAGAGATATGTTGAATAAGGAAGTTAGACCTGCAAGGGTCGGAGTGATACAATGTTGAAGTGTTACATTAGCCGTCCAATAACCCAGGAAACCTTGGGTATCCCCTCCCCCAGCAGAAGAGATTTGCATTGCAGAGAACCTTGCAGGTCTTGAGAAAACATGTACCCTAGCTATTTACTCTCTGAGAATGTAAACAGTGAGAGCTGTGTCTTGACCACAATAGTCATGTGTTGAGAAGATGGCTAGCTACATAATGGAGGCAGTCAGCTCAGCCCTGGAGAGAGGCGAGAGGAAGCAGTCCGCTCTTAAACGGGCCACAGCCCATCAACAGCCCCAGTATGTGCATACCATTAGGCAGACCGGGGTGGGGTGTGACTTCCAGGAAGGACTGGGAAGAACTATAGTAAGGGTTAGAGTGGTGAAAGAACAGAATAAATCAGTTCTTGTCCCTGGATCTCACCGCAAGCTGAGGAGCACTGAGGCAAGCTTTCAGATGTGCCAAGACTCCTGATTATGTTTTTGAGAACCTAGAAAAAGGCAAAATAGTTGAAGGCCTTTTAGAGACTTTAAAAAGCAGAAAGGTGGTTTCCTTTAGACAGGGCTTGTGTGTGTCCTTTACAGCTTGGAATCTGATTCACATTGCCCAAGAGAAGACCCAGAATGGCAGTTTTATACAATGACGGGTTTTTACAATAAAATTTCACACTGTCCTTTTCCTTAGTGTTAGCATTGCTTATTTTCAAAATTCACATTTTGTTTGAGGCAATCAGAAAATTAGGTCGAGGGCATATGGGTTTCTGTTAGTGTAGAAGGCTTGAGAGCTAGAAGGTCATTTTTTAGACACTATAATTTTTCCTTTTCCACTTTTTCCTTAATCTGTTTTGAAGAGAACTAGAATCAGAAGAAAGTACTCTCACATGATTAAAGAGCTGTGAGTATAGTATGATAGTCTTATTTTAACCATAAAATCCCTTTCTGTGCAGAAATCTTGAATCGATCACCTCCATTTGCTATGATAAAACAATGTATTTTTCCCTCCTGGAGCTTGGGAGAAGTTTAACTCACCACCGGACCAGGTGTCCAGCGTTTGTGCTGTTGTCGTAGCTGGACCTCTGGCTCTGCCACTTTTGGAAAATAATAGTTTTAATTTGCTCAGGTCACAAAATTACTATGTACTTGCTAGCTGAAGAGGGCTCCGTGGAGCATGAGGACCTGACTCTGGAAGCTCCATTACCCACATGAAAGCCAGGTATAGCCTTGTGTGCCTGTAACCCCAGCACTGCCTGGTGGAGATGGCAGGTTCCAGAAGCTCACTGGTCAACCAGCCTAGTCAACAGCAAGCTTCAGGTTCAGTGAGAAATCTGTCCCCAAAATGAGACTGAGAATAGATGTTTCCTTCTGGCCTCCCCATGTCCAAACACCTATGCCTGCATGCATGCGCGCACACACACACACACACACACACACACACACACACACACACTTATACATCCCACACATGCATAACTTTTAAAAAGACAAAAAGAAATATGTATAAAAAAGTTGATTTTCTACTCTCTTTCAAATTCTCATTCCCAAAGATAATCAATACGAGTAGTGCTGGCTGATGCTTTTTTCTTGAGTACATTACTGTTGATAAGCACGTTTTCATAAATAGCTTCTAGTACTAAAAGCAGAATTCTAAATACTAGTCTATGAATTTTTTTTCTTTTGCAGCACTAGGGATTAAACCCAGGACCTCAAACATGGCTAGGCAAGTGATCCACAATGAGCTATATCATCAGCTCCAGGCTACAGTTTTTTTGAACCGTGATAAAGTATCATAGACATCCTCTCCAGATAAAAACTCAATTACAACATGGATGGTTGATATTCTGTGACTTATTTCCCTGTTCATATTGTTTGAAGTTTTCTTCTGCAACAGTACTTCTCCTGAGAACATGCCCTGCATGTGTGTGTTTGAACATGCTACCACACAGAAGCTTTTGTTTCTGGGTGCTGGTGCCTGAAGTGGCATTACTTTCCAAAAGCTGTAGTCGTTCACAGTCTCAATAGCAAACACTATTTGAGAGTGTGTTTCCCCACATCCTTGCCATACTATTCACTTTAGAAACCCAAACCTTCTAACCTCCTTTTCCTGATTTGTTTCAAGTGACTCCTCTGAAAAACCCTTGTCAGTATCTCTGCCTCTAAAAAGAAAAAAGACAAGAAAAGAAAAAGCACCCATTTGAATTATTCATGCCCCATCATTTTCTTAATTTTGTAAATGTGTATGTGTTTGTCTTTTAGAACCAGAAAAGAAAAACTTGTGCCTAAGCTCACAGAGCTTAATTGTTCTGGTGCTAAACTAAAAACACTTAATTTCTATTTATAATAAAGTACGCAGAGACCTTTCAACCCTGATTTCTCTCCTTCTAAACATATATTATTTAAGACATTGTCTCAGGAAATATAAATGTTTTAATGGGAAAACCAGAAACTGATCAAATACAAAGTTGGGAATACTTAAGGAGCTTAAAGCCTACAGAGCTAATCGGGTCTCCCTCTTGAATCCAAAACTCTGAAGACAAAGGTTCCTTGAGAACATTCGTTGTAAGCTCTGCAGAAGTCGCATGGGGGAAGAAGTGAATCAAAGCAGATAGGTATTGAAACCCGGATTGCTACTGAAAGCCTCTCCCCCTGATTATTTTCTTGGGAGGTGAGACTAGATTCTGCTCCCCCTGTCCTTGGGCTTGCTGAGTTCATTATAAAATTATTTGTGTAGAACTCCAGCAGTACACTGGCTAATCAGAAACAGCTGTACAACTGCAGTCGTTTATGCGAACAGAATAACTGGATCAGTCAGTAAGATTTCTTGCGTTTGAGTAGGTCAGGCCAACATTGTGTAGCCCAGAATAACAGCATTTTGTAACTAACCTGACACAGATGGGGGGGGGGGGAATCGTTGGGGCAGCAGCAGAAGGTGGAGTTAAAAATTAGGAAATTCTGTGGGTCCTTGATAGACACCGTAGTGAAGTGGTACTGTATCTTCAATGTTAATTACCGCTTAAAAGACTAGGACGATTCATAAAAGGACATCTTGTTTAAGATACAGACTCTTCTCTAAGGGCTGAGTCCCCACAGTAAGGATGAATTGTCCTTGTCAGTGTCCCCAAAGAGAAGTCTGTCCACTCTGCCAAACTGCCAGGATGAAGTAAGTCCAGGGCCGCATGCTAGGACAATGCTATAGACCAGGTAGACTGACATGTCTGCCTACAGAGATCTGGACCATGTCAGGCACACAACATCTGTTTCCTAGGAACACCAAGGCCAAAGTCCTGTTGTGGTGAAGAAAATGCAAGGTTTTACACATTTCGGTGTTTGAACTGTGTTCTATGGCAAGGGAATGTGGGTGGAAAGGTCTCTCCCTATACTGCACACTGGCTGAAATCCAGTGTAGCTGCTCCCAAGGTTAGTTACACCTCAGAGCCAACCAGCGCTCGCTCTCCAATCCCAGCTTAGAACTGGTTAGTGGGGGCAGATAGGTGTGTGGCCTTGCAGGGGCAGGATCCTTCATACCTACTGTAGAGGTGGAGATCCTGGGTGCAGAGATTCTCATCATCAAGCCTCCTGTCTTCCCATGCTGGAGTCTCCATTAACACTGACTACTTGGAGGGATAGGAATAGGGCCACATTCTGTGCACTCACACAGCTGTCAGGGGTCTTTGGGGCTGATACCTACAGGCAGATAGATGTTCTCTTTTCCCACCTTCCCTCTGCTTCCGGTCCTTCACTCCCACCAATCCTCAGAGATAGTTCAGACTCTAGAAAAGTGTGCTGTTCTCAGGTAAAGACTGGACTATCAGCTGGCTCATGGACTCAGTTCCTTTTATGCCTCTGTTAAAGGTGGTGAAGCTGCCAACAGGGCAGCAGAGGAGGAGCGCAAACTCCCCCAACTTTGTTGTGTAAGAGTCCGATGAACTCGAAGGTGGTACCTCACTGTGCAGAGGGAGAGGTTAAGAATCTGTGGGAAGATAGAAGTTCAGGTGTCTCTGGTGGGACAGACCCCCTCACAGGAATAGTTCTGAATGAGGACCTTCTTAACAGCGTAGTCCATACTGTAAACTGTCAGCCAGAGATCTGATGAGCTTGGAGTTTTTGCTGTGCCTTGTTGTTGTTGTTGTTAAGAACTAAATAAGGGAAAGAAGCAATGCTACCACATTTCTCACCGAGCTAGGGTAGCATATGTGCAACATGTAAAGATCAAGTTAGATTTTAGCCAGCTTCTAGAAATATCCATTTATACTCAGCGTGTACTTGCTGAAGAAAAGACATTAGCTGAAACAATGATCTTCCTATGACAAGGAGGCTTTTGCATCATATTACTTTTCTAATATTTAGTAACTGTATTATATTGTTACATACTATGTGCTATAATATTGCTTACATTTGAGACAGGGTCTCAATAGGTAACTCTGGCTAGCCTGGAACTTCCTATGTAGACTAGGCTTGGCATTGAACTCACAGAGATTCTCCTGCCTCTGCCTCTCAAATTAAAGGTGTGCACCACTGTGCCTGGACCATAATATTACTTTTTAATAATATTACTAGTGGAGATGAGACTTGACCTAGATGCATGGCAGATTTTGTGTTATATACAGCAAAAGTCAAAGTCATACTCATCCTTTATTACCTTTCTTTGTTTTGCACACAAACACAACCTGAAACCATCTTCCACACCGTGTGTGTGTGTGTGTGTGTGTGTGTGTGTGTGTGTGTGCACCCTCACAAACAGATGTATCACTGTAAGGAACACTTCACTCTAACCAGGAAACACTCCTTCCAGACTTCCCTGGACAAGTCCGTGTATTGCTGCATCTCTCTCTGTCTGTGTACTTCAGAGGTACTTCAAAAGTCATTGCACTCACCCGGTGAGTGCTCTGTACGGCCCCAGACCAAACCTCACATGCAGCTGACTGTGTGTGATGTGGGGGGGTGTTTGCCGTGATGGTGGGGATTCCTGAGAGTGGATAAGAACACCCACGGGGCAGCGCCATGAGAGTTCTGACCTGCTGTTGCTTGGTGGCTGTGACCATTGCTGGTTGAGCCTCTTGCTTGCAATTTTTACTTATGGTCTGAGGGGCATCACATTGCTGTTTTGGCTCAACTCCGACCGTCCTGGATGTTTGACTATCTGACTATATCCTGGATCTCAGACTATCCCAGCCAATAAGAACTGAGCACTGCTCTTGGCATCTCAAGATTGGTGCTGGCCTGACAGGGCTTCCAGTTGTGCATGGAAAGGTTCCAGCTCTGTGCACTGATGTGTGCTTTCCCTGTAAATGCAGATGCCTAAGACAGTAGAGTCCTAGTAGCTTTCTCTCCTTGTCATCCCTGGTCCTGTAACACAGAGGTGGAGAGGAAAACCCAGGAGGTTCCTGGTGATGGGGAGGTGCAGGGTCTAGCAATGAAAGAAGGGTAGAAGTCAGGTGCTTCGGAGCTTCAAAATGAGGCTCAGCAGGAGGGCAGGGAGAGAAGAGCAGCAACCTGATCTTCCTCAGTAGGGATGGGAAGTCCCTTGTAACAGGTTGCCGGTTGGGGCAGTGCCTAGAACTGGTGACCTGGCTAAGCTGTGACTTCAAAGGAGGCTCGTATAGGATACCCACCTCATGATTACCCAGCCCCATTTTTTGTGTAGAGGACTCCTTCCTCCTCCTTGCCTTGAAAGCTCCCCGCCATCCTCTGTTTTAGCTTGCATGTCCTCTATCCAAACATTCCCATTGCCTTTCATCATAGCATATACCTAGTTTCTTCCATAGTCTGTTGAGTACCTACCTGTCTCTCCTTTGGATGATGAAATGCTTGGTAGTACAGAATCACAACTTCTCATCTGCCCCCCCCCCCCCACCAGTGCCAAAGTGCTTAGCACATAGGAAATGCTCAAAGCTACTAGCTGGATGAAATGGTGTGTTCTAGAGCAGTCATTTGGCTTGACCTGCTTTTAATGGCTTATTAACAAAAACTTGGGACATTGAAATCTTAGCAACTGTTGATGCCAATTATATAGGTCAAGGAATTGAGCACCCCTCAGTTATACTGGATATCAGTGCAATTCTAAACTTAATATACCAAAGTGTTACTTATTTCATCAGTAATGAAGAGTTAGCCATCTCCTAATTTCTTCTTGGTCTGGGTACTTCTTGCTTGTACTTTGCCAAGGTCTTAGAAACTGGAGTGAATTATTCCTATTTAGGTTTCCAGTAACCATTTTTGGAGAAATAATGATAATACAGTAACAATAATGTTCTTTTTTTTTTTTAGTTTAAAATTTTTATTTTGTGTGTGTATGTGTGTGAGCTTGTTAGAGTCCACAGAACACCCCCAAAAACAAAGACCACCACTCACATACGCAATCAGCAAGAATGTTGTTTATTCCAGCCTGCTGACGTCTGCCAGCCAGACAACAAAATGGCTGCAACCGTGAATGGAATGAGCAGGCTCCTTTTATAGGCAGCCAGGAGGGGGATGAGGTCATCCTGAACCTGGTTGGCTGGGGCTCCTCTTCCTGCTTTAACGGGGTACAGAAACCGAAACCAAAACCAAAACCAAAACCTAACAGGGTGCAGAAACCAAAACTGAAACTAAGTTAAAATTTAGTGGAGGCCGGGCCAGGAGAAACCTAGCCATGGTGCTGCTGAGCCCCCCAAGCTCTTGCAGGGCGTGGTATGCAGTTGGAGGTCAAAGGACAGCTTTGGGGAATCTCTCCCCTTCTACCATATGAGTCCTGGGGATTGAACTCAGGTTGTGAATACTTTTCCTCAATAGCCATCATACCAGTCCAACAACCGTGTTCTAAGTCCTCTGAATAAACTTGCTGGAGCCACACAGCCACTCCCGAGGCAGCCACACAGCCACTCCCGAGGCAGCCACACAGCCACTCCCGAGGCAGCCACACAGCCACTCACGAGGGAGCCACACAGCCACTCCCGAGGCAGCCACCAGTACAGTCTCCATTTCTGGGTGAGGAATTTGAGGTTAATCAATTTGCCCAGTGTCCTTCAACAGACTTGGCAGGGGTGAGATTCAGTCTAGCTATGAAGCTCTCCTTCCTTTCTCTTCAGGAAACTGATCTTCAGGGTAGAAGGCCTAGGTGACCCGTGTTTCTTCAGGCAGCCAGCTGAACACTGGCATGGTGTCCTGAGGCTGTGACTGGGCTTTCTGTCCTTCTGTTTTCCTGCAGACTTCTGGCTTAGGGCCACCAATGCACTGTGCAAAGAATACCAGGCGATTTGAAGACCGACTACTGATCTCTCAGCTCCTTGTTGGTGGTTTGGATCCAGCATTAACTGTGCTCTGATGTGTTAACATCTGTCACCCATCCAGACACACATACTGAACACCCCTAAGGGTGTGGCAGTCCCTGATGGGAAGCAAGTCTTCTTTGGGGTATCAGAAGATCTGTCTAAGACTGCTCATACTGTATTCAAATGAAAACTGTAGAGTTTTTTTTTAAAAAATTACCAAAATCTGTAATATTCTAGGGTGTTAGTGATGGGAATCCGTGCAAAGATCATTTTGCCATTTGGCAGGTGAAGAAAACACAGGAGAAGTCAGGTGTCCCGGACTAGGCCAGGGGCCTGTTGGTTACAGAGTTGAGACAAGAACACCGGCCTGCTGAATTCTAGTTCAGTCTCTGCCCACTGCCCGAGTTTGTTTAGTATATCACAAATGAATTTCGTATTAAATTGCAGAAGAATCGTAGTCTGTCTTTTACTGGGCAGGGTCACGGTTATCATGTTCTTAAAGATGGGTGTTGGAAACCCATCACATCCAGGGTAAATAGCAAGAGATGGAGAGCGCAGTGGCGTCAAGTAGCAGCTGAACTATGAGTCTACACGACACAGTTTTCTTCTGGACGGTCCTAGTGGGAGAGTGCAGACCAGTCCCCTATCACCCTCCGGTTCAGTGATGGGACAGGGACAGAGGGAAATGGCCTCTTCCTTCCTGTAAAGAGAACTGTATCTCACACCCAGCTGCTAAGGGCTTGGACTCGGGGAGCTCTGACCCTACAGGCCTCGGGGCTGGAGAGGCCAGTAAATGGTGGATTCTTGCCAGGCCCCAGGATGGAGCTTGAAGCCTTTCCTAGAGGATGCTCAGGCAGCTTACGGAGGTCTCCCCACCAGGTGTTATACCCCAGCCAGGACTGGTCAGGGCCAAGATGGCCCCTATTGGCCCAGACCAACAAGATGGCTATAAAACACCCCTGCACCTGCAGAACAATGGCTTGGGGATCCTCAGAGCATGGGAGGGGAGTGCAGTGCTCTATCAGATAAGTTCGGGTGTACCTCTAAACTGGAGGTCCTCAACCCAGTCCCAGGCAGTAGGGTGGGGTTGAGGGAGCTGTGAGGTATCATTGGCCTGGGGCCCATTTCAGTCCTGATTTTGCACAGTTCTCTCCACAGGAAGAGCGTTTGGGGGAACTGAAAGGGCAAGGCTAGAGAGGAGATGTGAAAGAAATTCTCCATAGCAACTGTAGAACACCGTGCTTTATAGACTGGATGAGAAGTGGTCCATTCCTTCCCACCCTCCTTCTGTCAGGCCTCTGACATTGTCAGCCCCCACAGTGATTCCTCTGCTGGAAGACTTCCTGGTCATCCTTTGGATCCCAGGAAAAGACAAAAAACGTTCCCAAGAGCAGGTCAAATGGAGTCATGCCCACTCTTCACCCTATCTGGTGTGGGATCCAGCTTCAAATCTGTGGGTCATTCATTGTTCTAGGTCAGAGGGCAATAGAGGTGAGTGGTCTACCTGGCTTCCTTCCTTCCTTCCTTCCTTCCTTCCTTCCTTCCTTCCTTCCTTCCTTCCTTGCACATGTGTGTATGTTTGCAGAGGGCAAAGATCAACTTTGGCAGCTGTTCCCCGGGACAGTTATCTGTCCACCTTGCTCTTTGAGACAGAGACCTTGAACTTGCCAAGTAGGCTAGGCTGGCCAGGCTGCGAGCCTTGGTGTGCCCCGTCTCTCCCTCCCTCTCCATCACTGGGATTACAAGTGCTGCTTCATGCCTGGCTTTGTATGTGGGTTCTGGGGTCCTCACGCTTGTGTATCAAGCACGGTAGACTGAGCTGCCCCCCCCCCCTTTATTTTTCTGGCATGACTCAGACCATTTTACAATTAAGGAATTGGAGGTGGAACTAGGCTTCTGATTTAGAAGTTTCTGATGTCCAGTGATTTGTACCTGCCTTGTGACACTTTGGGCCCTGCTTTTGAGTGTGCTGTGTGTCACACCAGCCAGCCTCCTGTGAAGTGAGGCCTCTGGGCATGTGCAAGCTACTGTCTCAGAACTGGATGTGACAGAGAGTGGCTTCAGCCAGGAAGCAGCCTGCTGGGGCCTTGTGACTAAGTGACCTCCATCTTCTCCTGCCTCAGTCTCAGCGTAAATCAATGAACTCCCTCCAAACCAGTAATGGCTTGCTTGCTTAGGGAACTAGAGAGCAGGAGTGTGCTGTAGCTGACCTTATTGCGTAAGATGGCTCAGGAACTTCCTCCTTTCTTTCCCCCCATGAGGTAAATCAGAAGGGCCCACAGCAGAACAACTTTAGGAATAAACTCGGTCCTAATTTGAGCACTATAAGCAAGGGAGTTTGCACTGTGTAGATTGTAGGGGGTGAAGAAACAGATGTGGGGATTACTTCAATTCTTCCCAGAGTTAAATTTGTTTTTTAGAGTTATTGCTAATGTAAGAATCTGTAAGTGGAACCAGGAGCAGTGGCACATGCCTTTTATCCCAGCACTCTGGAGGCAGAGGCAGGCTGTTCCCTGTGAGTTCCAGGACAGCCAGGGCTACATAGTAAGACCCTGCCTCAAAAAACAAAACACAAAACCGACCAAACAAAAAAGTTATCTGTAAGTTTAAATAAGAAAAAGGAGCGTATGGAGCATGTTGAGAGTAGGTGCCCTTGCCTACACTAAAAAAATTATAGACATGCAGGGACAGTGGGGCAGAATCTGAAAAAAAAGGTCCCCTGTGTGTGATGATTGCCACAGTACTGCATCTGAAAATAGTATAATTCTATAGTGAAATACAAACATAAGATGCTTAATTCAGAGTCCCCCAGAAAGAACCATGTTAGAGGATGCAGGCTGTATTACATCTCTAACTCTGTGTTTCCTGTATAGGTTTGAAGTGTTTATTGAATGGCTCTGTTGTGCTGGGGATGTGTCTCAGTGATAAAGTGCCTGCCCTGCACGTGTGAGGCTCTGGGTTCAACCCCCAGTGCCACACACATTCCACACACAGTAAGGAAAAAAAAGCATGTTATTTAATCCTTTCAAATAAGGTAGTAATAATTTTAATTGGAGACAGCGCTGTTGCTAATGAAGTGTTATCCGAAGGGCACTTTTGACACACTTGATTAATGTCGCAGAGTGGGACAGAAAAGTTCGGGTTATATAACAGAACTACCCAGACTCCTCTGGGCTTCAGGTCCTCTACATAGCAAGCCTTAAAAACACTGAGGGTTGTCTGGAGTGAACTGCAGCTGGGCTTGGGGCAGCGTGCTCTGACTCTTAGCTTGGTGATGAGAACTGGGTGGACCAGGTCCAACTGTGATGTGCTAGCCATTGGGAAATGAGTATGAATTAGGTAACATGGTCTTTCTTTTTCGTCGTGTGTGTGTGTGTGTGTGTGTGTGTGTGTGTGTGTGTGTGTATGCATGTGTGTTTATGCCTGTGGGCAGGGTGGGAGTTGGTCATCACATCCTGACTGTCCAGTTCTTTTGAGCCTGGGCTGAGCTTCCCCTCCGAGGTCAGCATTCTGGATGATCTGACTCAGGCTTCGGTCAACCTGGTTTGTAAACGGTAGGTGCCTGTGGAAAAGAGGGTGCTGATTCTCCTGAGGTCTTCTTTCTGGGTGTAGGACCACCCCAGCACTAATGGGGCATCGAGGCTGAGGAGGGCACCCTGGTAGAGCCCCATGCAGATTGGAGTGCTGTCCTTGGCACCCTCTCCTCCCCTCACAGCATCCCTCCACAAGCGAGTTCTGCCCAGCTTACCGCACTCAAGTGCTGTCTATAGCCTGAGGCCTGGTACTTCAGACCCAGCTGGCACTGTTGCCACACTGCATTAGCTACATCTGAGGGGGGCGCGGAAGGGGGGATCACAGGAAGGGGACATTTTCAGGTTCTTCTTCCAGCTCTTCCTCCATCTGTATGGCCTTGCCTCAGTTCCCTCATCCATAAACTGGGGAGGCTGGAGATGTGTGTGATCTCAGCTCAAATGCCTGTGGCTCTCTCTGGCCCGAGAAGCGTTTTCTGGCAGGAAGGAGTGGCTGCCCAGAGTTTCCTTTCCAGGCAGCCAGTGAGGACATTCTTTCCTGTGCCTGCATATGGAAGCAATTTCTAGATTAGCCCAGGCACTAGTGCTGCTGAGCTCACCCAAAGCAGAGGAGCTTGGTGGTGGTGAGTGGAAAAAAAGAGAGAAACCCGGTGTGCCTTTTCCTGTGTTTTCTACCACGGCGGCTTCGCTGTGTGGAATCACTCTTAAGTTCTGCTTTTCCGCGCTCGGGCAGGGCAGGGCTTGGCATACCTCACAGTAAAACCTTAATAAACAAAATGAATATGTGGCTTACAGCTAGTCCCTAGAGGGCTGAGACGGTGAAGGGGGGTGGGGGGGGGGCGGTGGGGGGGGACCAGGGGGGCCACGAATTCCTGAGTTTTGTTCCCACGTTTATTATAATCTTCCTCTCTGATCTATTAAAATGAGGGCCGTTGAGGGGCATCTGTGCTGTTCTCTGTGAGGAGAAGTTGGAAACGTCAGCGCAAGTTTGGGAGGGGAATTGTTTTACTCTTTATTTTCCTCTGTCAAGCAAAGCCTTTACTAGCATGTCCTTCTGAACTCCTGGGGCGGTCAGTGATGGTCCCAGAAGCCTGTACACTTGGCTCCTAAACACAGGCCAGGAGAGGGACTTTCTCTAGAGCTCTGCTCTCCTCACCAAGCCTTCTCTGCCGCCCTGCTCCCCATAAACAGTCCTGAAGACTTGGCTTACTTCTCTCACCTCTGCGTTGACCCTAATTCCAGAGATTACTGAAGAAGACGTGCTGACCCAGACTCCTCTACTGCCAGCCCCCCCCCCCATGGGAAGGTTAAGGTTAATTTTGTTAAGCAGAGAATTTTTTTTCCTAGAGATGAAATCTGAGCAGTTTAGGATATATACACATTTACACTCATTAAAGGTATTGAATTAATGTTCTCATAAAAACAAGTATTTCTTCCAAATTCTTTCTGGAAAAATCTCACAAAATCAAGACAGTAGGCTGGTGGATGCCAAAAGCTTAGCAAGGAGCACATTCTTTTATTTGTTTTGTTCCTGGGTCCGTGGTGCAGAACCTTCTGGCCCAAGTGCCCTGCTGTTCCCTTCAGAGGGAGCATGTTTACAGTGAGCTTGCTGAGTCTGGGTTGCTACCCTGGAGGGCTGGAAATCACACAGGGCATCAGAACCTTGTATGTCTAATCCTTACGTCAGGACACTCAGAATTAGCCAAAGTTCAATATGCATGGATTTCCTTGCTCCATGGAACGGAGATGAGAAGAATGTGAGAGAGGTCCACATCTGTAGAGCTGTTGGCTTCTTTGCAGTGCTGAGCAGAGAGCTAAGTTCTGTCTTCCTGTCTTCCTGAGGCTTCCAGCTGAAATACCATCGAGGAGACAGAGCTGAAGGTAGCCCCTCCTCTCTGCCACTGATGTGGAAGGTTACCTGGGGTAAGAAGGTCATTTGATGCATTTCCCCAGTGTCTCACCTCTTTCACTCCAGGGCCTGAGACAGCCACAGCCACCCCAGACAACACACACACCCACCAGCCCATCGAGTTGAGCCCAGCATTCCAACCACCTTGCACCACCTCCTTACCTGTCTCCAGCCTCCATTTGTTTCCTGTATTTGTTCAGCAGGCATTTGTGGGTCACTTACCAAGGAAGCTTGCTTAAGGCAAGGTCATGGTCTCCATAGAGTTTACTGTCTACAAGGGGAGAGAAGAGCAAGCCAGAGAACATATAACTTAGGTAAATTAAGATCGTGATAAGCTGACCAGATGACTGGTTAGAAAATGACGGAGATACTGTTTGGGATCCAGGAAATTCCGTCTAAAGATGCCACTGAAGACTTGAGATAGGAGTGACCGGGGACCGGACACATGACATCTGGGGAAACTACGTGTCAGGCTGAGGGAATGCCAAAAGCAAATGTCCTGAGGTGAGAATAAGCGGGACACATCCCCAAAAAGGGAAGGAGTGTGGACTTGTGGGAGAGGAGTATACGGCCAAGTCAGAGATGTGGGCATGGACAGACCTGAGGCTCGAACTCTAAGTGGAACAGTCAGTGGGGTGATAGAGTCTGGCTTGGGTTTTAATAAGTCACTCAGGCTTCAGGCCCACCCTCCGCTACCCACCTGCTGTATCAGGTTGCCCGCCATCTGCCTGCCAGCCCTCATCATTCACCCACCCGCCCAAGAAACACTTATTAAATGCCTACTAAATAAAATCCATGTGAGAAGGCACAGCCTAGGGTCATCGGGTAAGGACACAAGTGCCCATTCCTGCTGCACACCCAGCCCATTGCCCTTCACTTCCCTTAACAATCCCCAGCGTTTCTTCTATTGCAACCCCCCCACTTCTCCTACGCCAGGCTTTTTCTCTTTCCTACAAGGTGAAAATGGTGCCCAGTTTCTTTTCTCTGCCCTCTGCCTGGAGCTCAACCTGAGGTTGCTTAGAAGACAGTTACAGAGTATGTTTCCCATTCTTTGGCGTTATGGCTTCATTATCCAGGGGATGAAAGGAAGGGACATTTTGTGTGTGTGTGTGTGTGTGTGTGTGTGTGTGTGTGTGTGTGTGTGT
>CABHPP010143059.1:0-11596 GCA_902168425.1 Peromyscus attwateri | reverse complement strand
TGTGTGTGTGTGTGTGTGTGTGTGTGTGTGTGTGTGTGTGTGTGTGTGTGTGCGCGCGCCTGCGCATGGAGGCCAGAGATCAACACTAGGCAGCTCTTCCTCTATCACTCTCCATTGTATTTCTTGAGCTAGTGTGTCTGAATCTGGAGCTCACAATTCTGTGAGGCTAGCTCTAGGTACCTGCCCATCTTATCACCCCACCTGCCCAGTTTTTTACATGAATGTAGAGATCTGAACTCAGGTTCTCATGCCTGTATGGCAAACCATCACCACAGCCCCCCCCCCCCCATACTTCCATTTTTTAATTTTTATTTTTAGAGACAGGGTTTCTCTGTGTAGTTCTGGCTGTCTTAGAACTCACTCTGTAGAGCAAGTGGCCTTGAACTTGGAGACCTGCCTGCCTCTGCCGCCTCAGTGCTGGGATTAAAGGTGTGTGCCACCACCGCCGGGTGTGTACTTCCAGTTTTTTTGTTTGTTTGTTTGTTTTTGTTTTCTCGAGACAGGGTTTCTCTGTGTAGCCTGGCTGTCCTGGAACTCACTACGTAGACCAAGCTGGCCTTGAACTCACAGAGATCCACCTGCCTCCGCCTCCCTGGTGGTACTTCCGATTTTTAGCCCTAGTGTTTGCTCTTGGTCATGTGTGGTAGGCGTGCATGCCTAGTCTCTGCAGTGGACAGAACGTGGTGTTGATGCTTGAGGTCGTATTCCTCTCACTCAGGATCTGGAGCTTTGCAAACCCCAGGAATGGATCTTTCTCTTTCTCTATGTGCAGGATTCACGCTGCCAGATCCTTCCTAAATCCACTTCCTCACTCAAAGTGTCCAGCATATAAAATATGTTAATTCAAAGGAAACATGATAAATTCTGAAAAGAAGTACATGATAATTTTACCTACAAAAGTTTATTTTTAAAAAAAATTCATGCTTTTAGTCCATTATAAAGTATTAAAATAGCTATTGGCATTTTGGGTTTGGATTGTTTTTAAAGACAAAAGACAGATCCTTTGCTCAGGCCAGGTCCTTACACAACAATCCTTCCTCTTTCTGAAGGACTACCAGTGAGGAGGAGGAATCCAGAGTTCCACCAAGTCAGGGTAATTGTCGCCATCTTTCTCCTCATGGCAGACGGCCATGCTAATGGAAGTGTCTACTATTTGGGGTTTTGAAAGGACCTTGGATACCCTGGGTTGTGTTGTGGTGTACATTCACTGTCTCTGGAGCATCAGTGTATGTTTTGCATGTCTGTAGCTGTTCGGATGTCTGGGTTCAAGCGCTGGGTAACTGCTAGTGCAAGACCACATCACAAGGCTGTGTGTGTAAGAGCTGGCCAGTGTCTTCACTGGGGGATGGTAGGTTTCTCACACAGAACTGAACATTTAGTCCAGGCCAGCTAAACCCAGAGTCCCCGTAGTGTCTTTGTTCCCCCTGAGGGCCGCAGCAAGGATGGCTCGGCCCCGGGAGTTTCAGCGGCTTCCGTTTATTTGCAGAGTTCTCTTACATTCTTGGTTGGACTCCTTAATGTTAATGTCAGGCCTGGAATCTCTTTTTTTAAAAGGGGGAGAGGGAGGGAAATCTTTTCATTGGAAAATGTCTTAAAACCAAAGAGAACAGCAGAGCGAAAATGTTGTAGAAGCTGGTGGGAACAGTTCCCCTGTGTTCTTTCAGTTCTGTTGCCAATTTCTTTATTAAAAATACATCAGTTCAGAGGGGGGGAAGCGAGGGAGGGAGAGGGAGAGAGGGGGGACATGCCATAGTGTGTGTGGAGGACGGAGAACAACTTATGGGGGTCAGTGAGCAGATTCTTCCCTTTTACCACTCACTAGTCGGGTTCCAGGGATGGATGCAGCTTGTCAGGCTTGGCGACAAGCTTGTTTCCCCAGCGAGCCTTCTTGCCAGCTTGCTGTTTTCTTTCGAATCTGCTATTTCATTTCAAAGTTACTTAAAAACCTTAGCTTGTCATATCAATTCATCCTGTGCGATAATTTCTTATTCCCTTTTATGTGCGGAGTTAATCTTATATATATTTGAATAATCTGGGTGTGCGTTAGTTTCCTTTTCTATTGTGATGTTAAATATCATGGCCAGAGCTTACCTGGCTTACAGTTCCAGGGGGACAGTCTGTAATGATGGGGGAGGCATGGTATGGCAGCAGGAAGCTGAGAGATCACATCTTTGTTGAACATAGGAAGCACAGAGAGAGGTAGGAAGCAGGATGAGGCTGTAAACCCTCAAATCCTGCCCCCAGTGACGTACTTCCTCCAGCAAGGCTTCACCATCTAAAGGCTCTAAAACTGGCTCAAATGGCACCATCACTGGGGATCATGTATTCAAATACATGAGCTCATGGGGGACATTTTCCCCTTAAATTGTCACAAATTATTTGTTTATTTTCCCCCCCCCAGAGCTGAGGATCGAACCCAGGGCCTTGCACTTGCTAGGCAAGCACTCTACCACTGAGTTAAATCCCCAACCCTCAAATTATTTGTATATTGCTATGTAACAAAGCCCCCTGGAGCTTAGTGTTTAAACCTTAGTCATTTTACTTGCTCACAGTCTATAGTCTGGGATGATTTCACAGCTGGGCAGCTCTCCTGCTGTTCTTGTGGGGGGGGCGGGGGGGGGGGGGTGTTTATCTGATTCCCTAGCTGGACAGGAGTATGCAGGGAAGCAGGGACAGGTGCTCTCTTTTTCACTGTAGATGATTCAGGATCACAACAGGCAGAAGTAGCAGGTTCTCGTTTCTGTAGCCTTTTAAGGGTTAAAGAAATCACAGCTAGCCGGGCGTTGGTGGCGCACGCCTTTAATCCCAGCACTCGGGAGGCAGAGGCAGGCGAATCTCTGTGAGTTCGAGGCCAGCCTGGGCTACCAAGTGAGTTCCAGGAAAGGCGCAAAGCTACACAGAGAAACCCTGTCTCGAAGAAAAAAAAAAAAAAAAAAAAAAAAAAATCACAGCTGAAGTGCAAATTCAAGGGAGAAGACTATAAACAATGTGAATATCAGCAGGTGTGGTTCATTGGAAGCCACCAAAGGACTCAGTCATCACACAATCATTTTTCAATACGTGGATACTGCTGAGTACATGTGATGCCAGGCACTGGGCATCCGATGGTGAACAAGTGAAGCATGGTTGTGCCCTCATGAGCTTATGGCCCATGGTGAGCACAACTCGGTCATCGTGAGGTTGACACACGGTGTGGAGAAGGCTGGAATAGGAAGCAAGAGGATTAGGAGTTCAGATGAGGCCTGGCTACATAGTAAGACCCTGTATCAAAAACCAAAATCATCAACCTGACATAGCTGTGTGGATCATGAACTCACAGCAGCTGTGGTTACTGAAGCTAGGCCCGCGCAAACCTGGCTAGCCCAAAGTCAGCTGTGATCAGGGGAGGCGGAGAGCCCTACTACTTACTATGGACTGTTGACAACCAACAGAGTCTTGGAGAGAGGAGGCATGGTACCCAGCTGCAAACCTATTTGCATACCCACCAGGCTCCAGTGAAGTTTTTTCAAACCCATAGTCACACAAATAGTTTGTGTCAGACTCAGTGGGACATACAAAAAAAATCATGAATATGGGAAAGAGATTTGTAGGGAAGAAGAGGAAAGGGCAGGGGTGAGAGAGAGTGATCGGAATGTGTATACACATGTATAAAATTGTCAAAGGACACATGTTATTAAGAACCAAACCAGAACCAAACCCAAACAACAGCCAAACCAAACCATTGGAGTTGATCTGAGTCACAAAGGGAAAAGGCAGATCCTTTTGGAGAGGCCACACTGACAGACTGAGGAGGGAGGACTGTGGGCCTGGAGACACCCAGAAACTCTTGCATAAGGCCTGGAAAAGAGGGGTGTTGCCATGGCATGAAATTCAGGCATGGGTTCCTAAGATAAGAGGAGATGGACCCAACACGTTTGGTTATGACTGGTTGTGGAGGTGAGAGTGAGGAGGCGAGGCTGACCTTCAGGGTTTGGGCTTGAATAGTCAGTGATGGTCTCTCCAGTGCAAATAGGAAACACTGGAAGGGAGACAGATTGGACTCCTGGGAGTGGCAAGGTTGTACTAAAGGAACCACGGGGAGCCATCTTGAAATTGGATGCCGCGAAGACCTTGTCAGACTAATGTATCATGAGCGCCTTTGCTGCCCCCTGACCTGGCTCAGCTCTCAGACCTCTCACATCGCTGTCCTTTCTGCCTCTCCCCTGCCCTCCCTCAGAGACACGTGGAATGGTCAGATCTGAGCTACAGTGCCCAGGGTGGTGGGCTGAGGCACTGGGGGGAAAGTCTCAGGACTTGGGTTGGTGGGTGGCAGAGACGTGCTCAGGTCATTGGGTTGAGAAGTTCAAAGGTGAGATGATTTAGGGAGAAGCTGAAAATAGAGAAAAAGAAAAAAAAGGCCAAGTTAACCCATGACTGAAGACGTCATAAAGGAAAATGAGTCGTTAGAGAGACAGAGACAGAGACAGAGACAGACAGAGAAAGGGAGAGTAGACTGGCAAAGGCAGAGGAAGAAGTGGTTCCAGAAGCTATGGCTTTGCCATGGAAGACTCTAGAATCTTGTTCTCTTATGCCTCTTTTTTATGTTAGGTTCTAAACATTAGAGAAGTAAAATAGGCCTTTTTTCCCCCCCTGAAGCTCTCAGTGGGTACTGAAGCCCTCTGTGAGTACTGAAGCCTTCGGTGGGTAGGGAATGGGCCTTTAGCTAAGGTTACTGCTATATCAAAAGAGGAGATGAACAAACAGTTACTACCTAAGATGACCTCGACCTTTTGTGACCAAAGAGGCTCTCTAGAAGAAAGGATGTGCAAACAGTTAACATGAATTAAGAAGAAAACCGAGTGGAATGCTTTGTTGTCTGTTCCCGAGTGGTCTGACAGAGAAATATCAGTGGCCTCAGAGAATGGAGAGGGAGCATGTCCCCATGATCAATTTTTAATAAACATAAATGGCATAATAAATTATGCATGGAGGAATGGTATAAAGCATTAAACAATGGAGAATAAATTATTTAAACGATTAAAAATTGTCTGTCATACATGTAATGTATGAGAACTCTGAATTTTCTCTTCAAGGAAACAGAGCAAGGTTTTATTAAAGGGAGCTTTTTCAAAGAAGATTCATTTGAGAGAGAATCACGTGGGGGTCTGCCAGGAAAGGCAGTCGAGCATGGGGCCCAATGTCCTTGTCCTTCTCTGTAAGTGTGCAAGAAGCATCTTGCTGGTGAATGGTCCTCCATCATATGACCAGTGAGTGGTGCTTGTACCAAGCACTGCCCATCTTTGGGAAGGCTCAAGATCTCTTTCCAGGTAGCCAGGGACAGTGTCAGGGGTCAGCAGGACAGTTTCTGTGCAGCCTTAACCTTACATGATTCCCCGATAAGAGGCCGTCCCCCTTCGTAGTCCGTTCCTCAGGTCCACGACCATCTCTGTCCCAGAGAAGTCCCAGCAAGGCATGCCCCCTTCCGACCAGCTGCCTTAGAGGAGTCACATTGATTAGAAGCATCATGCTACACCACATGTGTCATTATTGAGGTCAAATGTAACTACATGTGAACTCCACTCTTCAGTATATTGGTATATTTTGGCACCTTTATTGGTTAATTAGATCTGCCGTAATCTCAGTTCCCTTATTTGTAAAAGAGGTGCCCCTAACTGCCACCTCCAGGGCCTGGCAAGGAGGGGATTCTCAGTGAGTGGTTACTGTTAACTACAGAATTAGACGATGATGTTAGAGTCTCAGAGGGGGATGAGAAGTGGGGCTGGGGTGCAGCTTCCTAGTGGAGCACTTGTCTAACACCCAGAAAGCTCTGAGTTCAACCCCCAGAATCAGGAGGGGAAGCAGCAGCTAGGGAGGAATGCAGCTAGGCTAGAATATCTAGGGCAAAACCTCATGAAGCTAGGAAAGCGCCATCACCTAATCCAAACAGAAGATCACAAGCTGTGGGCCAGGGGCTGACTTTAGAAATATGGCTTTAAAAACTGGAATCTAAATGCCAGGCAGAGGCACATGGTGTGCATCGTTTCCATTCTCTTGCCCCAGCCTGCCTGTGCTCCTCTGCCTGCTTAGCTCTGGAAGGAGCCTGAGTCAGAGTCATTAGTGTGCAAGCTAAATAACTTCCCATTTCCTAGATGCTAAAATGTTTTCATGTAACCTCTGAGCACCTGATGGATGCATACCCTTAGTGGAAAAAAGGAAATGATGAGCCAGGTGGTGGTGGCACACACCTTTAATCCCAGCACTCTGGAGGCAGAGCCAAGTGAATCTCTGTGAGTTCGAGGCCAGCCTGGTCTACAGAGTGAGTTCCAGGATGGCTGGGGCTGTTACACAGAGAAGCCCTGTCTCAGAAAAAGAAAAGAAAAGAAATACGGTTTGCCCAACTGATAAATTTTAGTAAAAATTAAAGGTTCAAAGATGACAACATTTTATGAGCTATTTCCTTTGCAGTTGTTCCAAATGAATATTCACCCAACCCCAATGTAGACTTTCCATTGATTTGGGACTGTGCAAAAACTGACTAATTAGAAATGTAATTATAGATAGTCAGGGCTGATTTTCCATAAATAGTCATGTTTATCAACAAAAGTCCAACTTCAAAGTGTTGTAAAATGTGCCATTAAATATATCCCTCTTACCTGTGAGAGTCCATTGTGTCCCTTCTGCTTGAAACTGGTGGTGGAGACGTTTGTGACTTCTTTACTGGCTGTATATGGCAGAAGTAACCCCATGTGGCATCTAAGGCTGTGTCATGACAGGCTGTACTTTGGCCTTATTCCTCAGAGACTTCCTTGAACAAACATGTAAGAAGACCACCTGGGTATGGTGGTGTACACCCATAATTCTAGTATGAGGGAAGCTGAGGCAGGAGGATTGCCACAAATTCTAGGCCAGCCTGGGCTACAAAGTCAGTTTTTTGACCCTATCTTGAAAAAGAAAGAAAGGAAGGGAGGGAGGGATGGAGGGAGGAAGGGACAGAAGGAAGGAAGGGAGAAATCCAGCTAAGGACCAAGGATGATGCATGGTATAGCTCAGTATAGAATATTTTCTTAGTATGTACAAGACCCTGGGTTTGATCCAAGCATTTAAAAAAAAAAAGACAGAAATAAATAAAAGAAGTATAGGTGAATCTCAAGAGAGGCCCCATGTCTGTACTCTGATTGACAGTCTCAGGAGCGCCCATCCCGCCCTCCTAGGCTTGTGCCAGACATGTGTGTGTAAATGAAGAGGCTGTCTTGGAAATGGATTCTCGAGCCCCAGTGTTCTGGCCTGCAGTGAGCTAGTGAACCCGGAGGAGACCACGGAGGTTATAAAAGTCAGTACAGCTGCCTCCACTGTACTGTTTCTGAATTCCTGATGACGCGCATGATCCATGGGGACCGGGAAATGGTAGTGGTTTTTTTTTTTGTTTTTTTTGGTTTTTCGAGACAGGGTGTCTCTGTGTAGCTTTGCGCCTTTCCTGGAACTCACTTGGGAGACCAGGCTGGCCTCGAACTCACAGAGATCCGCCTGTCTCTGCCTCCCGAGTGCTGGGATTAAAGGCGTGCGCCACCACCGCCCGGCATGGTAGTGGTTTTATACAGCTAGTTTTAAGGTCATTTATTTCACGGTAGTAGATACCTGGAGTGTCAGCCAGCAATCTTGCCTGACTTTATATATAGCTTGGTGGTTACCACATAACACACTGTATTTGTAAGGTCATGACCAAAATTCGCTGGTCCTACAACTGTGCTGTACAACTGCTAGTTGCTTTTTTTTTTCCCCCATGAAAGATAAGCAGGGAGACAATAATCTCACTCATTCATGTGCTTTGGTTCTTAAATGTCCCCAAAGGTCCATACCTTAAAGGCTTGGTCCTCAAAGTGTGCCAGTGAGGAAAGTTGAAACCTTTGAGATGTGGAGCCTGGCGGGAGGCACTTAGGCTGTTGGGAATTGTTGGATCCGGCTCTTCCTCACTGTCTGTGGCTTCCTGGCCTCAGAGTGAGCACTGTAGACCCACGGCACGCTCCTACACTGATGTGACATTGCATCAAATGAACTGAAACCTCCAAAACTGTGGGCCAAAATCAACCCTGGAAGATGTCTGTCGTTTTAGCTACTGTCCTAACAACACCAAGCTAACTGACATCTAACTAGTGAGTTAACAGATCGTTTGGGGCTGGGACTCACAGGAAAAGTGACAAATCCAAGTTCTCCTGACATTTTGTGGCTTGCTTGGAAGGATGTGCCACTGATACTTTTCATTTATCGGGAACTCGGTACCATCACTTCTAAAGTAGGAATGGTTTCCTTAGTAAGGATAAAGTGTACAAATGCACAAAAAGGCACTTTGGGTTTTTAAGAATGACAGTACTGTTGATATCTGTAAACATTTAATGTAATAACCATTTGGGGTTAATGGGTAAGGCTGATAGTTGGTGCTACTAAGAGCATGGTCAACTAATCTGACCCCACAGGGCAGACCAGGCTCTTGGGGCCTGAGGTAGCTGGTGCTTGAGCAAGCTACCTAGCTGAATGACAGTGCCAGTGCTTCCTTCTGGAACTACATGAGTGGTATTGTTTATGAACGGGTAATCGAGCCAGATGTGTGGAAAAAAAAAGAGTGTGGCCAATCACAGGGTACGTGATTGCATTCCACAATTCCTGATGACCTAAAATCTTTTTATTGCTCCTGTTCACTGTCTATTTAGCCTGACAAGCAGTTGCAAGCCTGTGTCTGGCATAGCACATACGATGCCAGTCAGTGGGGTGGTCTCTGTAGACTTCAGTTGGTCCCGTCCAGGCTATGTGGCAATCACCCAAGTTCTCCTGGCGTGACCATCTTACCATTCCTCACTGCCTGTCCCTCCGAGAGCCCACAGGTACGCAAAGCACAGTTCTGAGTGAGTATAGGTGCAGTGCTTTCTTTTGGAATACCCCTCCTTGTATTAAAAATACTGCCAGGAAATTTACTACTTAATAGTAAAGAGAAAACTGGACCGGCTAAAGAGACTTGTTCATTCTTGGAAAGAGCAGTCCTGGCGGCCGTGAGAAAGCAGGTCTAGGAAGAGCTTCCACATACTGAGACAGTGGGAAGATGAGGGTGTTATACCTGACTAGGAAGGTTGCCCTAGACTCTGAATCCGCATTTCTATGTTGAATCGTGTTATGTGTACATAAAGTAGACAACATTGACAGACTGATGAGGTAGGTGTGTGGATCTTGAGAATGAGAGGTGTCTCTGTTCTCCATTGCAGGAAGACAGTAATCTTTCATTTCAAAGATGTCAGCTAGCCGGGCGGTGGTGGCGCACGCCTTTAATCCCAGCACTCGGGAGGCAGAGCCAGGCAGATCTCTGTGAGTTCGAGGCCAGCCTGGTCTCCCAAGCGAGTTCCAGGAAAGGCGCAAAGCTACACAGAGAAACCCTGTCTCGAAAAACCAAAAAAAAAAAAAAAAAAAAAGATGTCAGCTACCTCTTTCCCTCCTAGGAGGAAGTACATGGGAGGATGTAGGCGGACTTTTCTTTCCCACCCATTCCCAAATAGCCAGCATGGAGAATTAATATTAATTACAAATGCTGGGCCAAGAGCTCAGACTTACTACTAAGTTGCTCCTACAATTGTGCCATTTACCTCTCTGGCATGTCTTGCTTCCTCTCCATCTGGCTGGTGACTCCTCTGACTCTGCTCTTCTTCCCAGTGTCCTTAGTCTGGTTCTCACGCCTAACTTTATCCTGTCCAGCTATTGGCCAGTCAGCTTCTTTATTAACCCAATCACAGCGACATATATTCACACAGTGTAAAGGAATATTCCACAGGGGCATGGGTTGTATCCTATACTGCTGCCATGATGGAATACAGGGCCGTGATCATGATCCTACTTGGGAGGGTCCAGAACTGACCCGAGCCAAGGCCAAGATCACTTCAGGAGGTAGAACCCTCTCCTGCAGTACTTATCCACAGGAGGGCAAACAGTCTTCTCATCCTTCTAACCGAAGGGAACTGAATTGGGAGGGGCTCCAGAGGAAGGATGCTTATCACTGAGCTGGGACAGGAAGAGCCATGTGGATAGAGGCTTCTGGTTCCGCGCAGTTCAGTGGGGTTAAGGTTCATAGTCCCTGTGGAGGTGGAAACACAGCTGTTGGTTTACTCTTGAGCACTGTTTCCCTGACTGATGTTCAGACTGTTTAACATCCTTTACTGGAAAGTCAGCTGTGGCCGTAAGCGGAGACCACAAATCGACTATGCTGGTAGGTCCAGAAGACAGGAGGTCCGTCTTACCACAGAGCACTCCTGTGAAGGGAAGCAGCGTGGCTGGGAGTCAGAATTACTCTCCTGGAGAAAAACTATTTAGGCCGGATCCTTTATCAGGGTTTCTGCAGAAAAGGCAGGTCAGGACAGGGTAGGCCATTCAGGCTGGCTAGTCTGAATGGCTCTGGAGGACTGTAGGCTGTGGGGGTGGTCCCTAGTTGCCTGGTACGTGGCCCTGGGATGGCAAAGGCCTCCTCAGTGTGTGACAGAGGAAGTCTGGCTCTACATTAGTGAGTTTGCTTATCAGGAGCCTAGTCTTGGCTGAACGATTGCCATCTTAAGAATTGGCTAGCCCTAGGGCAGGGTCTCCCTGAGCCAGAAAGCTTTTGTTGTCTTTAAAACGTTGAAACCTCTTACACACGTGTTAGTGTTTGCATATGCATACACGTGGTACCCAGGTGAACCGTACGTAGATGGCTGTTGTTCATGGACTCTGAGATATGCAAACCATGCGTCTTTGAGAACTGGAATCACACCCAGCATGACGACGCTGGCACACCGAGTCCCCAAGAAGGAGACTCATTTCTGGTCACTCGAAGAGTGTGCTTGTGGTATGGGAAGATGCAGGAAGTGGCCATCGCTTTTTCAAGGCCTTCTCTCTCTTTCTCTGGCAGGGAGAGTTGCATTTAGGTAACAAATATGTTGCCATGCAAACGACACAGAGGCCAAGTATAATCCTCTAGTCTCAGGCCACAGATGGGTTGTAGGTTCCGTTTCGTTAGTTGGTTGGTTGTCTTTTTCTTTTTCTTTTTTTTTTTTTTTTTTGGTAGCCCAAGGCAGTCTGTCGTCATGACGATCCAGGACGGTGGTGATGCTTGCTTTGTAACATTAACTTGGTACTTTTAATCAGTCTAGGTGGCTCTTTAAGTCTTTATTTGAGTATCTTGTAGATTCTGTAGCACACTGTACTTGAAAATAACGCATTTTCTCCCTCATGTGTATTTCTTCTTGCTAGGAGAGTTTCACACCTATAAAATCTGTTTACTCGAAATATAACTAAGCTTGATAAATATTATAGTTTATAGTAGTCATTTTCCAGTAATCAAGGACGTAGAGTTTATTAAAAACCAGAGACAGAAAGGGGATGGTTTAGCCGGTAAGTGCATTGGCCGTGGAAGCCAACTGACTTAAGTTCCATGTGTAGGACCCGCACAAAGGTGGAAGGAGAGAACTGAGTCCACGGAGTTGTCCCCTGACCTCCACACACATGTATTGTGGCACAAATGCCTTCCTCCCATCATGCATTCACACACAATAATAAGTATGTTTTTAAAAATTGATAAAAGCAAAACTTGCGTTCAGCTCAGTGTAAC
>CABHPP010143058.1:3607-24355 GCA_902168425.1 Peromyscus attwateri | reverse complement strand
CCCAGCCCTCTAACCCTGACTTACATAGTCACACAGTGCTGTGACATACAGAAGATAGCTCTCCACAAACCTCATGTCCAAAACTGCCATGCTCTACAATAGATCAAGTACAGATTCTGGGCATGGATGAGGCAATCTATCTGTCTGTCTATCTATCTATCTATCTATCTATCTATCTATCTATCTATCTATCTATCTATATCTATCTATCATGCATGTGTGTGCACCACCTGCACCACAGATGCTCTCAAAGGCTAAAGGAGGCATCAAATTCCCCTGGAACTAGAATTACAGACCACCATGAGCTTCCAGATATGGGTGGATGCTGGAAATCAAACTCAGGACCTCATCAAGAGCAGTAAGTGCTCATAAGACCTAGCCATCTCTCCAGCTCTGATTGCTCCATTTTTTAAAATGTTGCAATACTTTTGAGACTCTCACAGGATAAATGCAACTAGCGTATGCACAGAGTGAGAGAAGACTCTTTGATAAATTGCCCTTTAATATTTCCTTGGATTTCCTGGGATCATAGAAAGAGGCACTGCAATTATAGCTAGTTGCCGGGTAACAACTTAATATTCTCTCTCTACCAGAGAAGCAATTAACCCACTCTAATAAGAACATGATCTTCAGATTTGGGGTGTGCAGCACTCTTTCTGCATTTCTGGTCACTTGAGCATTTAGAGCCCCCAAGGGAAATAGTGATAGCAGGCATGTAGAAATGCTCCAGGCCACCTGACGTCAGAAGACCAGTGTCCAGTGCAGCCCCACCAGGCATCAGGCAATTGCTGTAGATGAATTTGTCTAAATGGTCTAGACCATAGCCCCACAGTAAAAAGGACTGGGGCTTTGTTCTCTAAATGTGTTTCCTTCTCTGGCCTTTGGGGACTCTTCAGACCTCACAGCAGGCTTGGAGTAAGAGCTATGGGTCAGTTTAAATGTTCTATTTTATAATTCTAAGCTTCAAGCCCTGAGCTGAGCAGGTATCCACAAGACTTCAGATTCCATCTGAAGTCTTCAGAGAGGTGCACAGTTCAAGTTATGATAGTTATAGCAATTAATAAGCTCTTCCCAACCATAGCCCTAAGTGGAAATAGTCTTAATGCTTCAATTAAAAGATGCAAATTAGCTAATTGAACTTAAAAAACAGCCATCCACCATCTCTAGGAAACACACCTCACTGTTAAAGATATGGACTGTGGGTAAAATGATGCCAAACAAATGAAATTTGTCAAAAAAATGAAAACTGAAACAAGCCACATAGCTGTTCTGATAACTGATCAGGAGAATTCAAACCAAAATTAGTCAGGAGGGATAAAGAAGGCCACCACATATTAATAAAGGGAAGACTCAAGATGGGACAGTTGAATATATGTATATGTTAAGCTTTGGAGCTTCTGACTTCAAACACACATAAACACACAGGTAGGCGCGCGCGCACGCACACACACACACACACACACACACACACACACACACACACAAAGAACCAGTTAGGGTCTGATGCAATAACAGTGGATGTCATCAATATTCAAATTCACTAATAGGTCAGTTGTCAAGATTGAAAGACCAATGAAGAAACTTCAGAGTTAATCTGCATCATAGATCAAATTGATTTACAGACATTTTCAGATTATTACATGTGACAGCTGTAGAATGCACATTCCTCTCAGCAGCCCATAGAACCGTCTCCAAAAATTTTAGGCCAGAAAGCAAATCTTAACAGATAAATAAATAACCTAAATAATTGATTGTGCCTTTTAAGACCACCGTGGAATAAAACTAATTGAGATTAATAGCAAGCGAACTTCTCAGCCCCTTCAGAATACAGCAAATGCATGCTATATGCCCCAAGGCAATGAGCACTTACATTAAAAACTCAAAGATCTCAAATAAATAACTTTGCTAAAGGTCAAATCATCCCAAAACAAGAATCAGCCAAAACCAAATGAAGTTGACAGAATGAAACCATAAATATCTGAGTAAAAATTAATGACATGGAGATTACAAAAGAATAATACAACAAATCAACAGGACAGAATTGGTTCTTTAGAAAAAGTAAGCTCAACACATGCCTAGCCAAACTAACCAAAAGAAAGGGAGCAGATCCAAATCAATAAAATTAGAGATGAAAAAGAATACAATAGATTCCTGTGAAATCCAGATGATTGCTAGGGTATATTTTGAAAACTTGAACTGAAAACACTGGAAAATTCAGAAGAAATGGATAAATTCCTAGATATGACCAGCCAAAATTAAATCAAGAGGATATTGTAGCAGGAATCTTAACAGGTCTTATTAATAAAATCAAACCTGAGGCCAGTTATTGGGGTGAACACTGGAAGGTCGGAGAGACAGACCAAGCCACAGCTAACCTCACCTCGCTGAATCCTCAGCTGGTCTTGTTTCCTCAGACTGGAGGCCTCTGAGTCCTCATCCAGAATGGGTCTCAGCTGAACTGCTGCTCAAAAGCCTGAAAGCTTAACCAGCCAAATGCTTAACCAGCCAAATGCTTCTAGTTCCTGGTCCTCATGCCTTATATACCTTTCTGCCTTCTACCATCACTCCCTGGGATTAAAGGCTCGCTTTCTGGGATTAAAGGTGTGAGTCATCATGCTTGGCTGTATCCTTGAACACATGGATTTCTGCCTAGCTCTGCCTCCCAAGTGCTGGGATTAAAGGCATGTGCTACCACCGCCCAGCTCTCCTATGGCTTGCTAATAGCTCTGACCCCTGGGCAACTTTATTTATTAACATACAAATAACATTTTAATACAAATAAAATATCACCATAGGATATAAACAATGTCCATGGATCCGTAACAGGAAACAAGATTGGAGTGGCAATAAATAGTCTCCGCACAAAGAAAAGCCCAGAACCAGATTCACTGTCAAATTCTACCAGACCTTTAAAGAAGCGCTAATTGCTCCTAGAAAGTCTCCACACACACCCATACCCACACTGGAGTGGTCTAGTCATTATACCCCTCTGTTCCCATTAAGATAGCTAAACACGCTGCTGTGTGAAGTCACCATTCTGCTTCACAGGTAGCCTGGGCCCTGTGTGAGATTCACCCCTGCACAGAGGTCTGGAGTTCCAGAGAGTAGAAGGCTTTTCTGTATGTTTTAGGATTGTTCTTGCGGAAGCCACCTCTAGCTATTTCCCTATAGACACTGAGTGAGGATGCCTCACTGTCAATCTGAAACATTCTATACAAAACCTGAGAAACGAGTCACATGTCTTCTACCAGGAAGGTGAGACCCGATGGTGGGATGGGGGGATGATTGGTAAGCACCCATTCATCGGCAGCTGGGTGGATCTGCTCCTGCCTGCTTTCTAGACTTGTCTTTCCAAGTCCTTATTCCTTTCTGCATGCCTGTGTCCACCTGTCACACACCCTACATGGGAGCTTAGACCCCTCTGCATGCCATGCTTGTCACCAAAGAAAGGACTTTTTTTCCCCAAGTGGCTGATGCTCCCATCCGCCTCTCTTGTCAGACCTTCCAAACTTGCCTTCAGTCACTTTCTGCTATTTTAAATTTTTGTTTACTCCTTGCTTCTCTTCTTTGAGTCATGGCTCCACTCACCATTTACTGCTTCCACTTAGTTCTCCATCCAGTGTCTGAGAGTTAGTTTGGTGTACCTTCTTCTAGGTAGCTTCATTTTTGTAGGTATTCTATTCATTTCCAAGGCTCCTGCCACAGACAAGCAGATGCATGGTGGCCTTCCTGCCTTAGCTAGCCATGTGCTAGGGTTGCAGACATCAGCCGCTGCACTTGGTTGAAAAGATGGTATGTTTTCAGGAAAGGTGGTCTACTCCAGAGAGGAGTACTCTGGAGATGGAGGCAGGAGGATCACTGTGAATTCAAGACTGATGTAGGCCACATGATGAGTCTTAGGCCACCCTGATTGAGAGGGCATGATCCTGTCTCAAATACATACATACATACATAAATGAATAAATGAATGAATGAATGAACAAATAAATAAATAAATAAATAAATAAATAATAAATAAAACAGCAGCAACAACAGTGAAAACCGGCAGCTGCTGAGTCCAGTGCTTGACCTCAGCCTTCAGTACAGAGCAGAGACTCACCAGGACAGAACATCTCAAGTCTTAGTTCCAGGAGAGAGATTTATCACCCCACCTTGGCCCATCATCCATGGCAGGGGGAGGTGGCATCATGATGTGGGCATATATGGCAGAAGCAGGTCCCTCACAGTCCCGGCACTGATGAAGACAGAAGACAGCACTCATGTCTGGCTGAGAAGCCTGCACAGACACTCGGGTCCCCAGAGTTGATCTTGCTGGGATGTCTCTTCCCTGGGCCTGTCCTGCTGATACTTTGCCTCAGTGTTTCAAAGGATGCTTTTCAATAAAAAGTGCTTTAATGAACTGCCTTCAACACAGCCAGGTTTCTGAGAAACATCAACGGGTTACCCAGTTGTATTTATGCAAACTGCTTTACCTAACAGAAGAGCACGAGAGACAAGATGAAGTCCTCCATGGTGAGGGAAGACGTATTTTGTTCACGCTGCCAGCAGCAGAGCTCTTGTTTTTACACTGTGCTCTTCAAAGACAACTTCATCTTACTTTATGTGTAAGGGGAAGGAATTGGCATAATCCAGTACCACAATCTATCCGTGTTACAGGTAAATCATAAATAATGGTGACTCACAACTATACCTCACATAACCAGGAGTAGGAAGAGTTTGTCTCTACACCTACACAGAGAATAACCAGGAAGGGCGAGATGGCACCCCATCTCTGGCCATGGCCTCACCAAGTCCTTTCTTTGCAGGAAGGAAGTGAAATCTGCCCATGTCTTATGTCCATGCCTCTCTCCTCATCTCTCAAACTCAGCCTTTTTCTCTTTCTATGTTGTTGTTCTGATGGGTACTGATCAAGGCTGCCCCAACCTTGGCATGATTCTAATTAGCGCTCCAAGGACCCCTCCCCGGACTGCTGGGAAGACCCAGCTGTATCAGCCCACACTTGGGACATGCCATAAAGCTTCAAGGAAGAGGCATGTGTGGACTGGACTCAGAGGCACATATGGATTTCAGGAGGGGAGGGTTGGGAGAAAACCAACGTAGGAGTGAGGCTGGGGCGTATAGAATGATCTGTGAGCCTATCCCTCAACAGTTCTCCCTTTCCACAAGCAGCAAGCCACACTGATAAATCAGTACCATCAGTGACAGTCACACCAGGCTGGGGCTCATTTCCCAGCTGGTTGCTTCAAAGCCCACTCTCACCTACCACCATGGTCATATCCTGGGTTAAGGAGAGACAGTGGGACCAGGGCTGTGGGTACTGGAGCAGAGACTTGGAACCTGATGGCCTTGAAGGAAATGCCATATCCTTTCTTTTCCACCAATGCAGCTGTGAGAAGTTAAGAAGCAGACAACCTCTAAATTAGAGCCCCAGGACATGGAAGGGAGGCTTATCCTGGAGGGGGGCCCGTCATGGACAGCTGACTTGAACGTCTGACTGTGCGGTGGTATTGCTCACACTGAATATTTTAGACTTTGCCACTGAGAGGGTCCTAGTAACTTCTGTGCTGTCAAAGATTCTGAACTTGGTCCTACAGCAAATTTCTTTAAACTCCTTACAGAAAGTTTAGTTCACCAAGTATGAGCCAAATCTGATGTAGTTTGTTTTCACTGGGAAAACACCCATCAAATTCCTGGGCCCCCAGTGCCCATCTCCAGGTCATGCCAGTCAGGCTCAATACCCTCAGTGAACCAGGGAGGAACTAAAGAGCCCGTGACTCCCAGCGAAATGACAGGGAAGAGAATGTCCCCTGAATCTGAGGAAGAATTTTCTAGTAACTGTCAGAGCTGTTTCTGGCAATCAAGGACTTTTTCACCAGCCCAGGAAGCCAAACACAGGAGGGAAGGCCACTGTCTGTCAGGTTGTCTGCAGGGAGCTGCCTATTTCATAGGAAGATGGTTCAATCAGCCTGGATCATGCTTCACCAATGACATTTGAGATGAAGAGGAATTAATTTTAAACACGTGTGAAACTTCACAAGCCACCAACAGAGAATTAGCAAAATGTGAAGAAACTGGAGTGGCCTGGCCGGGCCTGATAGCAGCGTGGCCATCTTTTCCCATGTTGACTGTTAGTCTCACACTCCACAGTAACTATCTGATGAAAAATTGAAAATGAGGCCTCATTGTCCTCATGGAATAAAACCTTTCCCAGTCTGGGATAACTGGGAATCCACCATCGGCACCACTCCCAACCAGTTGATGAAAACCACAGAGCTGTCTCCATACTGGACACTGAGAGGTGCACCTTGGCCTCATCTTCCTGCACCTTCTTCTCTTGTGTGGTCAGGTGGGAGGATGGCCTTGTTTTAATGTACCTATATAAAGTGTGTGTGTGTGTGTGTGTGTGTGTGTGTGTGTGTGTGTGTGTGTGTTAGATAAGACCACCCAAACCTCACTCTTTGGGCAGGTTTCCTGTGGAGAATGCAGCAGTGGTAACTGGTTCTCATGGTTCGGCTTCCCCTCTGATCTCACTCATCAGGCACAGCTGCAGCCCTGACCTATGACCCCTACTTCTTCCCTGCCTAGTATCCACCATTTTTCATTCTGCTCCGCTGATTTATAAAGTCAGATATAAATGAGATCCTCCATATATTCTGAGCGCCTCGCAGAGACAGCTGCCCTCCTCGGCTCCCTGCTGCATTATTCACAGTAGCTAAGATTCAGAAAGAGCCTGAATGTTTTTGACAGGTAGCAAATAAAGAAATTATGATATAACTGTGCTATAATGGGCACACAGTATGCATTCCTACATATGACACACTTTAGCAAATGCACACACGACACGCACACACGCGCGCACACCCACACACACAGTAACTTGGATATGCAATAGTGGCTATATTCATTTGCTTGGCTGTAATAACCACTTCACTATGCACATGTGCTCCCAAACATCATCTGTACACTTAAAATGTTTTCAGTAAGAGTGAAATGGTATATTTCTTTTTAAAGGACCTTCATGAATGTCTACATGCTGTGCTTTGAAGGTAAAATATCCCCACAGAGTTTGAACTCTTGGCTTCCAGTTGGCATTGCTGTTTGGGAAGCTTATATAGCTGTTAGGAGGTGGAGGCTTGTGGGAAAAGTGTGTCACTGGAGGCAGGGTTTGAGGCTTTCTTGTCCTGTTCTTCTCCCTTTTTTTTCTTTCTTCTCCTTCCTGGGTGTAGATGCAATGGGATCAGTCAGTCTTCTGCTCTGACCTCCAGGTCTTCCTTCCCTACCTGCTGTCATGTCTTCCCCATCATGATGGACTGTATCCTCCTAGAATTGTAAGCCAAAATAAATCCTTTCCCCTTGAGTGGCCCTTTTCAGAGCTCTTTAGTCAAAGTAAGAAGAAAGGGAGGTGTTTCACCACCGGTTGACTATACCTGTCACAAAAATGCAAACTCCAAAATGTTCCAAAGTCTAAAAGTGTTTTAGCCTCGACATAAAGCCGTGATGGAAAAATGCCACATCAAAACTAATGAGGCCAGTCATAGTCAAAATGTAAATATGCAAAAAAAATTGATATAGAATTACCTCTACCATATGTATAAAAACACATGTAGATTAAAAAAAAACAAGTAAATTCTATGTTGATCCCAAGAAGTCTCATTATATAAATTATGTGCAGAATCTTAAAAACAATCTGAAATAAGAACAGTTTGTGTGCCAAGCTGTTTGGATGAGGAACACCCAACCTAGGCATCTTTTTGAGTTTTGACTGTGTGAGTCAGGCTTCCAGCCCTCTAAAAAAATTCTCAAGCTTATGTTGGCTAAAATCAGAAGTTTTAGTGCATGATCACAGGACTCGGCCACTTCGGGCCTTTGGTAAAACAGAATATCACGGCAGAAGCACATGGAAGAGGAAGCTACAAGGTAGCCACAAAGCAAAGAGGGAAGGGGTGGGGAGTCAGGGCCCAGTGTCCTCTTCAAAGTCGTGTTCCAGTGTTAGAACCTCCTTCCGCTAGGCCCCACCTCCTCAAACAGTGCCACTGGCTGGGGACCACAGCGTTAACATACACATCCTTGGCACATGTTCCTTTAAGGGACATTTAAGATCTTGGCCACAACTGCCTCATCAAAAAGTCATATTTGTTTTTAAAAGGAGGGAATAAAGCTTGTTCCTGGGAGAACAATGATCTGTTTCATAAACTGGCGTTCTGTGATGACACTGAATTTGACTTTGACCTTTGTTCCAGTTGACTTTCTCTTGCTGTGACAAATACCATGACCAAAAGCAACTTAAAGGAAGAAAACATTTATTCCACGTTCCAACTCACAGTCCATCAGTGAGGGAAGTCAGGGCAGGGACTCGAGGCAGGAACTTGAAAGAGAAACTGAAACAGAGACACTCACTGGTTTGTCTTCAGCTGACTTTCTTCTCCAGCCCAGGCCTACCTGCCTAGGAAGGCTACCACCCTCACCTTAATCATCAGTCAAGACACTCTCTCACAGACATGGCCATCGTTCACTCCCATCAAGGGAATTCTTCAGTTGAGGTTCACTCTTCCCAAGAGACTTTAGGTTGTATGAAGTTGACAAAACCTAAGCAACCCAATCTTCAAGCACTGCTTGTATCAGCAAACAGGCTGCTCACATTTTGTGAGTCCATTCCTTATTTTCCCCAGAGCCAAGCATCGTGATAGGGCTTTTGAAACTGGTCAGCTGGTTGTGACTATGAAGTCACAAGCCAATCTGTAGGAAAAGTGTCACCAGGGTCCAGAGCCTCAACACAGTGGCCAATGCAGCCAGACAGTGTCTCTCCAACACATCCACACAGTCAGGTGCTTTCAGATGACTCTGGATGGATCTCAGGGGTGTCCTACTTACTTTTTGGGCAGTAATGCAGCCAACTATAAAGCAAAGAAACCCACAGAATATGCTGTGCCATAACGCCAGCGTTTTGAGGTACTATCTGTTACAACTTTCAAATAAAACCAAACTTGGATCAAAATTTATTTCATGTCAGAATTTTATCCTAGTTATAAACCCTATCAGGGCTTGAAAGCACCGTGACATTGAATTTATTCACACTGCCAGACAGAACACTGGGTGGGGGGGTGCCCCATATTTGTTGGTTTTTATTTTATCACCACTACATTGAGAAGTCAAATGGCCCCTGCTTCCCAAGAATGCCAGAACACATGCTTAATTTGGCCCTCTTGCCCGGGACCACCACTGCAGATAAACATCTCCCCCCAGGCTCTTTTTGAGTCACGATTTGATGACCTATACTTTTCTTGATTTAGCTATGCTTCCTTGATCTGAATAGGAATGAAGAGGCCTTGATAAGCAACAGAAATGACTGCGGGCCGAGCGGTTGACAACTACTCTGGGAGCCACACCCCTTAGTGCCTATGGGGCTTTTAAAACTTTCCTGGCTCATCCCATCCCTGAATCTTCTCAGTGGGTACCAAGCCTGATGAATTAAACAAGGGCTCCTCAGTAGTTCAGCTATCCACGGAGGGTCTATGACCTGACCAGACCCTTAGCCAGGCCTCCCAGAAGGCAGTGGGCAGACATGTTGCTGGGGATACATCCAAGCTCAGGATGTCCAGGTCAGGGCCCTTGACAGCTGCCTTGCCAACACCCCAAAGGTGTGATAAACAGAGAATACCCTGTGCTGGAGACTAAGTCTCTCTGGAAGGGACTGGTCAAACTTCCTGAGAGCACTATCAGTCATGTAAGGCCTTTCCTGAACCAGAGCAGTTCTGGCTTCTGAGATGTGGCATGTACCTCCTTCTGAAGGTATCTCTCCCCTTGGCTGGGATGTCACTGGAGAGATCCATGATGAAAGAGTCCCCACCTGGACTCTTTTTGGGCACTTTTTGAGCTCTTGTATCAGCTCTGTTTATAAGACCTGTTCTTCAGCATCACTGTGCCTTCTGGAGTCTCAGGAGGTGGACCTGTTCTCTGCATAGGGTGCATGCTGCTGCACCTGCCAGCTTCAGGTCAGCTAGGGTGCATACATGCCTGGAGGCTGAGATGGTACAGGAAGTGGCATCAAGGGATGCTGTAACCCAGTCACACTGTATGTACACACTGCCCTCAGTTCATGTCCAACAGAAAGCACCTCACAGCGAACGTCACACTCCACACAAAGGAAGCTTTCTAAGCTAATGAGCAGCTAGAAGGCAAGCCTTGAGCCTGTGATAAGAAAATTACATCCTAGAATGCTTCGCCCAACATGCAATTATAGTATATTTAACAACTCAGTGGTGTCGAAATAAGCTAGAGCCAGGAAGCCAGTTAAACTACCCCTGTGAGGGTGACGCTGCTGGGTACCATTAGAGAGAGGAGAGCATGCGTTACAGCCTCACAATGCTTTCAACCTCTCCAACAGTAAATGACCTCAGGAATGTGCCCTGAGAGATGGAAGGGGCCTAGGAGTGGAGCACACCTTAAGTACCTTCTCATGCCTGCTGACCAAAGACAGCATGGTCCTGGAGGTGAGGTGGGCTATGTGTGGGGGCTATTTCCAGTGCCGATTAACAAACGAGCTTGCATGTGGGGCTACCCCACTGTCATGACTCTGGTCACAGATCAAGGTGACTTTCCTAATGCTTCAGTCTGTGGGGCTTCTTAGATAAGGTGGCATCTGTGGTCACATGGGGTCCCCAAACAACTTCCTTCAGAGAGCTCTCATTTTTAACAGTCAAGAGCCCAATGAGAAACTCCAGAAGGCACAGTGATGCTGAAGAACAGGTCTTATAAACAGGGCTGATACAAGAGCTCAACATTTATTTTAACTGAGGTTCGCATTTTGTTTCAATGTTGCCAAATGATTAACAGCAATGCAAATGAAATTAAAAACATAAAACATAACTATACACAAAGGTCACTGAAAAAAGTCCTAACTTTGTTGCTTTCTTGACTAAAGACCAGGAGGACAGTGTCCACTGGCTTCTCCATTTTCTCAGCCCTTCCAAGAGCTTCATTATTCATGTGGTTTGCTGGGACATTCATGAGACCAGCAGCAGAGTGGAGCCATGGAAACCAGCAGGCCATTCCCAGGCTTAGAGGAGGATGAACTCATTGAAAGCAGCAGCAACCACCAACCTTAAAGTCCGCCATCAGCCCAGAGTGGCTGGCGCTCCTACCATGTAGAGACATTTGTATAAGCTGAACACAGGCCTCTTCCTCTCTTTCCTCACTAGTGAAGTAATCAGGAGGGTAAAATCTTACATGCCATCTGGGTCTTATCTTTCCCCTTGCCACTTAGCATTTGTCTACTTCTCTACAAAGACTACTTACGAGTTTTCTCTGTTTTACATCCTGTTTATTTCGAAGCTTTTCAGGCACATGGCCTTGTCACATCTGCAGGTCATCAGGCAAGCTATTAGTAATTTCCAACTCTGAGGTTTTATTTTCGGGGGAGGAGGAGGTGACTAGCAGAGTTTGCTACCTGATCAGGCTGCCAGCAGCAAAGCAGTTCTTGTGCGTTTGTAACTGGACCTAAGCGATTCAAGGTATTTTTGTCTTGAAAATAGACCATTATATTTTAGTTCATACATGAATACCTACAAGTAGAAGTGGTAGGCCAGGTGAGGGGTGTGTGTGTGTGTGTGTGTGTGTGTGTGTGTGTGTGTGTGTGTGTGTATGTGTGTGTGTACAGTGTACAGTGTACATTAAGGAGAACCAGAAATGATATCCTGTGTGTTGTCCCCAGCGATGATGTATGAGTGCTCTTTATTGAGGCAGAGTCTCATGTATCCCAGGCTAGACTGGCCTTGAACTTCTGATCCTCCTTCCTCCACATCCCAAGTGTTAGTATTAAAGGTGTGCATGGTTCATGTTAGGCTGGAGGTTGAACCCAGGCCCTTGTGCATTCTAGGCAAGCACTCTACCAACTGAGCCACATCCCTAACCCATGGAGTGTTGGTTCTAATTGATCCACATCCCATTCAACACTTGCTACTGCCGATTTTTAAGATTCTCTCTTTTCTGACAGGAGTGTAGCAACTCAGTTCAGTCTCCATTATTTGTACTTTTAAAAATGTGTATGAGGTAAAGAACCATGACTTCTAACTTCTGGACATCCTGATGACCAAGAGAAACTGAGGGGCCGAGCTACCACACCTTGGGTATACATAATAACAGGCTATACCACCCACTTTGGGTTGAGGAACAAGGCAGGAGGTAGACTGGCCATCATGATGCCTACCTAGCCAGTGAGAGCTCCATGAGAGATTCTAGGACCCATGCTCTCTAAGTGGCTCTCTTCACTGGCCGCTACTCAGGTCTGGGCCCTGGCCATTTTAGACAAAGCAGCCAATCAGATATCTGACAAACACAACCCAATCAAGAAACCAGAGAACCATGCCTCCTCTCTCTTGTCTGTGCTCCATAACCATAACATTCAGATTTCCTCTATAGCTTTAGACATACTGATATCCCACGCATTGACTCTGGCTCCCACTCTGTGTCCACGAAATCCTATCACCAAGCTGGATCACAACAGTTTCAACTGGTGACCCAGACAGAAAGGCTGTTCAGTATTGATGTGTAGAATGAACTAAACTGGAGAGAGAGTGTTTGGCAATATAAATCAGTGAGCAGTGGCCTGCATGGGCCATTGATCCAGGATCCCAGTATCGAACCAATCTTTAGGCCCACCACGGCACTGTTGCAGTGGAATGCTAACCACAGGGTGATGGAGAGATCTTCAGAGTCTTCCAGGCTAGGGCTGTCTGTCATCGTCTGCATTCCACACAGTCCCCAAAGCCACTTCTCACTTGAATAGCATCTCTTAGCAATTTGTAGTCAATGCTAAATACTGGTTGTGTCCAAAGTTCAAATTTGTGAGCCACGTGCTGCCCCACAGTCCACATGATGCTCCACAGGCATGCCCTAGAAGCTTTTACCAACCAAAACAACTGGGAGCAAGAAAAAGACACATTCTCTTATAAACAAATCAGTCAAAAAGAAAATTGCAAGAGCTGTTTTGTATTCAAAGATGATTCTGTGGCTCTTAAAAATAGGCTGTTTTCTGTAATAAGAACATTGACTATTTTACAAAGGTTAGTAACTCTAGGCCCATAAATCCAGGGAACATCTAAATGGACCAGGCAAGGGCTCCTCCTTCTAATTCAAGCCCTCCATCTCTCAATAAAGCTGCTAACTAGGTCATTAGCAAGGGACCCACAACAGCTCCCATCAGCCCAAGCCAGCTTGCTTATCAGCTGGATCTGGAGTGTGAAGCTGGGACTGATGGATAGCAGGCCTACTGGGGGCTCATCTTCTTTCCTGGGGCACATTTGGGGGATGGTACTGCACGGGCCTGTCTGGGGTGACAGTAAATAAGCACTTGCTAATTTTCTTTGGAGAGATGGATGGAGTTTGAGCCCTTATAGTTATCAGGGGGTTATGGCACCTTTTTCCACAGAAGTCAGACTTAAGGAACTCAGATCAGAGGATAGGGTTTGTACTAATGCCCAATTTGAGCGGGAAGGGGCAATTCGTTACTCTACCAATGACTGAAGACTGGCAAATGTGCTAATCTGTATGTGTGTGTATATGAACTTACATGCTATACTTGTCAGGGAATCAAAGACATTCAAACTCCCATCTCTGTGTTCCTGGGCTGTAGTCTAAGGCAAGAAGAGGCTGGCAGGCATGAGGGGCTGTCGAGGATCCCAGGCTTGGCCATTAGCTGAAAAAGGCAGGTGTGAGCAATTCCCCTTCTGAGGATGGTCATTCACCACCCACGGGTCAGCTGGTGTGGGATGCTCAGCAAGCTCCCTCCTGCTGTGAGCCCAAGTCACTGGCTGCCTGGAGGTACTGGAGGGAGGGAGTGCTGGAGAGCCAGTTTGTCTGGTCAGACTTCACTTGTAGTTTCAGTGGATGATTCTCCACAGGAAAGCCTGCAAGCTGCTAAAACCCATCAAGGCTAGAGTTCAGAATCCTGCCCATTCTGTCTTCTTCCTGGTCCCTGCCTGCCTCTATGGCTGTTGCCTGCACCCCTCCTCCAGTGTTCCTCACCGGAGGGCCCCCTCCACCCAGAGAGTTGTTCAGGACCCAAAGCTCGATATGACCTTCATCATGCCCTTCCTGCACTCACCCAAGATTAAGCCAGTACCAAGTTCTGCACGTTCTAAATCAGAAGCAAACATCTGTTTATCAGTCAGTCCCTTGTTCAAAATGGAATCCTCTCTTCTCGGTCACAGAAATCCAATCCAACATGACGGTACTAAACCAGGAGTCTAGACCTGTGGTCCCTCCAACAGGTTCTCTGCATGTATCAGAGAAACATCAGAATGCCTGCATATGGGTCACCACGTGTCTCTAGAGTGACTGATACCTTTGTAAGTCAGCTCATACGTTGGTACAGTGGGGTATGCACTGTGAGCTGACCACATTCCAATGGGGGTGTGCACAGCCAACCTGACAGCCCTCCCACCAGCAGGATGGGGACCTGACCCTCTCACTGCTCTCAGATTGGGACTCTAAGGGTCTAGATGCATCCATGTTCCCCCCACCAAGACCACTCTCTCCCCCCACAGCCCACCTGACTGGTCTCCACCAGTCTCAGTCCTTCCAATGTCGTGCTTCATGCTAGGCCTTAAGCTACTGCATCCATGGCCTTGAACCCTTTGCTCTGATGTCTGCTTCAGTTTGTTTCCAGAACTTACCCATGTGCATATGTAGAAGGACTCTTAGAAGGTCTTATTAATAAAATCAAACCTGAGCCAGGTATTGGGGTGAACTGGAAGATCAGAGAACCAGAACAAGCCACAGCTAATCTCACCTGGCCAACTTCTCAGCTGGTCTTGTTTCCTCAGACTGGAAGCTTCTGTGTCCTCATTCTAATAGCTCTCAGGTGAACTGCTGCTCGAAAGCCTGAAAGCTTAACCAGCCAAATGCTTAACCAGGCCACATGCTTCTAGTTTCTGGTCCTCATGCCTTATATACCTTTCTGCTTTCTACCACTACTCCCTGGGATTAAAGGCGTGTGTCACCATGCCTGGCCATTTCCAATGTGGCCTTGAACTCACAGAGATCCAGAGGGATTTCTGTCTCTGGAATGCTAGGATTAAAGGCGTGTGCTACCACTGCCTATCCTCATGTTTAATATTGTGGCTGTCCTGTTCTCTGACCCCAGATAAGTTTATTGGCATACACAATATTTTGGGGAACACAATACCACCACATGCACATGCTTTTGATCCTGACTTTGCCACCTTTCCTTCCAGGAGGCCTTTCTTGCTTCTGTGCCAAGGGTACTACTTGGCATTTTCCATCATAGATCCAGCCACTGTATGGGATGGGTCGTTTGTCTCCTTGTGGCCAAGGAACATCTCATCAATGCATTGTTCTTAAATTTTATCATTGCTCCATCAATACCAGCTATTTTAATACAGTGAGCAGCAGTGACCAAATCCAGCAGCTTCAGTAAAGTCATTGCCGCAACCAAGCTTTAGGAGATCAGGCTCTAGTGAGAGGCCAGCTGGTACATGTTCCTCCTTCCAGAAGTATCCACTGTGCTTAGAATGTGGGGTTGTTCCAGCTGCCTGAGAACCGGATGAGTCCCTTCACTGGGAGAACTTGGGTCACCTGAACCCTTGGCTGTGGTCCATTCCCTGAGGGAAGTCCCAGGGTAGGAGCAGGGCAGGGTGTGATGTGTCTGGATACAAGAACTAACAGATGGCTTGTAAAGCGAGGCACTTTGCTATGGCTTAAGGTCTTGTTCTGAGGTCTGTTCTTCATGCTGCATGTGTCTTTGTGCCCTGTCCTCAGGGTACCTGCTTCCTGGGGCTGGACATAGGAGGACATTACTGGCTGTCTTCTTAGAAATGCAGAGCCAAACTTGGGCATCTTAACTCTGTGTGGTGACTGCACTGACATCAGAGGTTGGCTTTTGTCTGTAGCTCCCAATTCTTCCTCAGAAGGATGCTTTACTGGGTGCTCATCTCTCTGAGGCAGATCGCATAGGGCAGTCCCCCTAAACCCTTCAAGGAGAGGGGCTGCCTTGCTCTGCATCTTGTCATTTATCAAAGGCTATTAGGGTCCATCCTGTAATAGTCTTTTCCCAGGGTTTCCAGAAGAGACATTACCAACAGCGAAAAATAATCTGAGAGAATGAATCTAAGTATACCGAGCTCTTAAGTCCATTTATTTTTCTCATACAAAATTCTATCTACATAGCTCTAATCCTGTTCTCATACTTAGCTCCTCTCTGTCCCTTCTCCTCCTGTCCTCTTATAGTTCAATCTAAGTTCTTTCCATCTCGTTCTCCTCTTCATCTTATTTCCTTTCTATCTCTGTTCCTTCCCCATTCCTCTCCCTGAACTGGTCTAAAAACTACAAGCAGTCAGACCTTTTTTTTTTTTTTTTTTTTTAGTTTTTCAAGACAGGGTTTCTCTGTGTAGCTTTGCACCTTTCCTGGAGCTCACTTGGTAGCCCAGGCTGGCCTCGAACTCACAGAGATCTGCCTGTCTCTGCCTCCCGAGTGCTGGGGTTAAAGGCGTGCGCCACCAATGCCTGGCTGCAGTCAGACTTTTACAATACAATGCAAGGCTTTCAAGATCCCCACAAGAGAGTGATAGTCAGCTTCATTTGCAACCCAAAAAGGGGGAATGAATAAAGGATATGGGGTCAAATAAGGGCTGGAATAAATCAGAAAGGGAATTTATGTGCTCAAAATAAATTTTTAGAAGTGATTAGGTGAAATGTTGTGAGTTTATCATAAATGTACTCAAACTACAGTCTTAGAGGTGTTTAGGTAAAAGAGTCTTTGAGTCATTAAAATAAAATTGCTCTTTTTTTTTCTATGTCACCATTTTTTGGCAGGGCGGGGGAAGAGTACTCCATAGCTAGGTAGCTTGCATCACAGCTTGAAGCACCCGGTATGAAAAAAACCTTTTTGTTCTAAGTAAGTTGCTCTAGGATGCCACTTGGGCTATAAGAGGAAGGGAGGTCTGAGCTTAATTTGCACAAGAAGCAAAGCTATGTACCTAAGGTCTGCTTGGCCTAGGTGGTGTCTCTGTATGGGTGTTTAGCCTTAATTCAGGAGACTAGTGGGTGGTCTGACCAGCTGTTCTATCTGCCTCTTATCCTTGGATGCTTTGTCCTTAAAATGGCCCTGGCTTTGGATGCTTGCTAAAAGAGATAATTGCAGAAGGCAGACATCTAATTCTAATGCTAAAAAGAAGCAGAAAGCCTGGAAGCAGGAAGCTTTGCCTGCGTGACTGTGTCCAAATACCTTAATTGTATATGCCCAAAGAATGATCAGTCCACACGGTTTAGAAGTTCTCAGGGAAGCTATGAGAGCATACATGAAATTCATAGCAGAAAACAGCTGATATATTAAAAGCCAAATAACATCAAATACTCCTTGAGACTTGGCTTCCTCTGGAGGAATTCCTTGATTCTTCTAGATAATAGCTTTGTCATAGTCAGCTGAATTATTATTTCATATTCCTGTGTCCTGCAGCAGTCACTGTATACATGACATGTGTCATGGCCAGCATTTCAATACACATAAAGTTGGGATGCACAATGCACTTGCCCTTGGGCCTGATCTGTCATTAATAATGAGTTGGTCTCTCTCTAGCCTCCACCCTTTTCCATATCTCTCAGCTGGTATGAGACCCACTCAGCATCTGCCCAAGTCCATATTTTTCCTATACAGTGGTCAATGTTAATCAACAAAACCTGTTAGACTCTATTTCTACTCTGTTCATGCCCTGACACTATTTGGTGGGGTCAGCAAGGGCTTCTTCCCTGGGTCTGATGCCAGTCATGTATCTAACTTATTCTTCCAAGGCAGCAAGCAAGGTTGGAGATGTACGAGACACATGAGAGCAAGCCTCCTTGCTATGCAAGGCCAGAGGTTTTGGTGAGCAAGATTCCATAGAGAAAGCTACAGCCTGTTCTAGTGCATTGTGGGAAATGTGGACTAAACTCAGGTAATTAGATGCTCTTGGCAGGAGACTGCCCATGATAATATTCAGAAGACATTCAGTAGCATCAACAATAGACCTTGCACATTTACAACCTGTCTAGAGGGACTCAGCTCAAAGAAAAAATGGAGACATACCCAGGAGTAGATGATATATTCCACATACTTTCTCCAAAGAAGATTCTGTGTGCCTGGAGAACACTGGGCAGGGACAAGGGAGAATCCTGGAGGAGCAGAGTTCAGGAACAGGAAGCTCAGCCACCAGCAGCCAGCACACAGCAAAGCTGGTGGAGAGACTCCCTGCGGTGACTTTTATCAACTGTCATCTTCAGCATGAGATGATAAGGCAAAGCTACCCACCTGAGATGAAAGTTCTGGTTTAAAAACAGGAAGCAGACTGATTCCTTTTTCCATGTCTTGTCTACCCCAGCATATCTCCACTCCTCCATTGCCTCCTCCCCATCTTCCATTCTCCACTCAGAGACTGACTAGCTGTGCTCTTTGTCTGGACTCATCCATTGGTACGCTATCCCTTCTGCATATGAAGAACCAGTGTGGCCTCCTCCAATTCTCCTGCTGCTCCCATCCCATGCTGTTTTCTCTAAGACTAGAACCCTCTTGATCTCTAGTACCAGGTCCCTCCTCCTTGATACCGTGGGAGGAAGAAGATCCAAGAAGCCTTGTGGTCAGGGAGGAGAAAGGCATCCAAGGTACCACTTCCAAAGGAGCCACAGCCCACACACATGCATTTGTTTCTGCTGATTCATAGCCAGGTTGAGGGACATGTGGAGAGGCAGAGGACCACACATCACTGCATCTCCATCCAGCTGTTTCTGTGTGGCTGTTCCATATCGGGGGAGCTTCAGTAAGCAATAACACAGGAGGAAAGCAGTCACACACGCTTTGGAAATCACAGTCACACCAATGCAATGAGCTCGCATGATTTCAAGGCAGAATTTATTTCAGAGCTCTGCTGATGCACGGGGATGCCAGATACGCCTCTGTGGTGCGTCATCTTTGTGATGTGTTTGTCATTTGAACAGATCTGTTGCTGTTTCCCCTAGGCTGGCCAGGCCTAGGAGGAGACAGAAATAAATCAGCAGGACATTATATATTTTCTACAGTATCAACTGATGTTCCCCATGGTGGATCTAGGAGGAAATTGATTTGCCTCCTTTCTCAAGCAGCAGATTTGAAAGTGTGGCTCTGAGCTTGCTAGGAGACTAGTGCTCAGATGGGAACACAGCTTCCTGTCCTGGGGCTCCTAGTTGAGGAATGTCTTCTCCCAGTTCCTGCCTGGCCCAGGGAACTTCTGAAGAAAAGTCTTGAAACTCATGTCACACTGTGAGGAAATTTGTGGGCACCTTAGAGACCCTCTGATGAACCCCATCATCAAACTCCAGGTGCCCCCAGCTCTATGTCCCACCTCAGGGATCCTTACAGGCTGCCCTTCCTTCTCTCTCCCTGCAAACCAAGTGACTAGGTCTTTTCTCTACTCACCCTTACAGTGCCACAAATTTTGGCACAATGATATAGCGATGTGCCACCAAAGGAGGACTTTACATCCTTTGGTAAGATGGCTGAGACCTGGGCAGGTGGACGCTGATTGAGGAAGGTCGTGCCCAGATCCAGTGGATTCCCTGGAAGAGGTGATTTAGAAGCATTTTCCCTGGTCACTCCATGCAGGCGGAGTCACTGATAGAACCAGAGATGGTCTGATTAAATCTACTGCAAACTATGAGGGTGGTATCACCCTCTGTAAGTTGAAATAATATCCTATGTGCACCACATCTTTCAAATAGTATCTCATATTGTTGCCCCAGTTGAACCTAAAAACAAGACCCACTGCATCTGAATCCATGGCCCTGCCTTGCTTCATCCACTTTAAAACCCATTTTCTAGATCATGCCATTAGTTTGGCTTTTATTGTTAGTCTCTTGGACTCCAAAAGACCTGAAGAAGGTTATTGTTCTGAACTACAAAAGCTATAACCTTCTTTTGAACACCTCCTTTCACACCATGCAATTAATTTATCTAGTGATCTGATCAAATAAATGGCAGCCATTGCCGGTGGACTGGAATCCTGAACGAAGCATGTAGGCACATTATGATTCTGCTCAACCCCATCCTGGCACTTGTCATCAGTGAACCTTTCCATCAGATCCATTGCCTGCCTTGTATGTCCAAGATGGAAGAATTTGAATTGCACAAATTGTGCAAAAGCAGCGTTGATACAAGTCTGTGTCACCCAGACAGCCATTGCTGGTGACCCAAGATTGGCTTGGATTTATTTATTTATCACACTTAAGAACAATTTTCATGTTAGCTAATTTTGGAAATACAGTTATGACGACTAATGGAATAGCTCAGCAAGTAAGAGCACACGTTGTGTAAGCATGAGGACTGGAGTTTGAATCCCAGCATCCATGTGACAAGGGAGGCATGATCTGGCCATGCCTGTGCCCTCAGGACTGAAGGAGGGGGAAACAGGAGGACTATTAAGTTACTGGTTGCCAGCCTAGTTGAAAAACACAAGCTTAGCATTCACGTAGAGATCCTGCCTCAAAGGAGTAAGGTGGAAGATGATTGAGGAAGACACCCAATACCCTCCTTTGGCTTCCACATGCATGCATAGGCATATACACCTGTGAACATAGATGCTCATATGGATCTCCTCTCTCTCTCCTTCCCTCCGTGTATGTGTGTGTGTGTGTGTGTGTGTGTGTGTGTGTGTGTGTGTGTGTATGGTGTGTATATGTGGTGTGTGTGTGTGTGTGTGTGTATGGTGTGTATATGTGGTGTGTGTG
>CABHPP010143057.1:15989-40595 GCA_902168425.1 Peromyscus attwateri | reverse complement strand
TGGCTGCTCTGGGGGTTCTCAGGACACAGCAGGTTGAGTATGGATCCCCTAGTAGCTGCTGCGGCTCAGTCTATAGACTGGATTGATCTGGTGATGTGTCGCAGTTCCCAACTGGGTATAGTAATTAAGATGGGCTCAATCTTTTGAGCAGCAGGAGGCAGAGGAATGTGCACAGCTGAATGGGATGGGTGGAGGAGGCATTTCCAGGTGAGAACGAGGTGCTGAGACCTGGGTGGTGTTAATCGTTCTTCAAGCTTCAAGGCTGAGGTGTGGTACAGGAAGTAGAGCTCCAAGACTACTGTTTCATGGCCCAAGGAGAGCCTGGAACCATATACCTGAACATTTCTCTCCTGGAGGATCTCAGAGCCAGGTGGTAGTATCTCACACATGTCCTTATAGAAGCAGAAAGGCACAGGCATCCATCTCAGAAGGCATGGCATTTAGGGAAGTCAGTCCAGTCTTCCTCTGTCATTTAAAGGAATTCCGTTGAGGGCATTAAAGGCATCCTAATGTATAGCCCAAGTAACATTAATTAAATTCTTACTCCCCTTTTGTCCACACACCCTATACATTACAGCTGCTCTGGTGTCACCATTCTCAAACCCACCCCCTACCCTAATAACCCCACTGGCGGTCCTTCTTAGCCCCATCTCCCTCACCTACATAGCTGCCACCCCAGCTTCTTATCTGCCACCATCACTTCCTCCCCCCTCCTCTCTCCCTCTCTCCCTCCCTGCCTCCCTGCCTCCCTCCCCCCTTCCCTCTCCCCTCTCTTCCTTCCTTTTCTCCTCTCTTCTCTCCCTCCCCATCTCCTTGCTCCCTTTATTATGGATATGGGCTTGACCTCTATATACAGATATTCCTTGGCTTACTTTCAGGTTATATCCTGCTAAACCCATTTCAACTAGAAAACACGATAACTTCACAATGCATGTCATACCCCTAATCTACTAACACGGTAGCTTAGCAACACGGTACATTATAGATTATCCTTTGCTGCCTCTGTCATCACGGGGTGGACTGGAAGATGCATGTTGCCTATAGGACATACTGCTGGTCAGAGACCAGGTTATGGTTCAATTTGATCGCTACTGAGTGCTTATGGCTTTTGCGTCATCATGGAGCCAAGAAGTGACAAGGAGAACCATGGTACTTCAGGGACAGTCTGTATATAATAAAGGAAGTTAGGGGGAGCAATGTTGCCTTGTGTGGGAGAGAAGTTAATGGAAGTGAGGAGTATTTTAGCATCAGCTCCCAGTTAAGTCAAATTGTACTTCTGCAACTCATTTGCATTTCTTCACGATCTTCCAGTGTGTTATTTTTTATCTTTGTGTGCATGTGTATGTGCATGCATGTTCACGTGTGTGAGTGCAGATGCACACATGGAGAGGTCAGAGGACAACTGTGAGGGTTGGTCCTCACCTACCTTGTTTGAGACAGCGTCTCTTGTTGTGTGCTGCTGCGTAAGCAAGGCTACCTGGACCACAAGCTTCTGGGAACTCTCCTGTCTCTGCCTCCCCTAGGAGTGCTGGCATTATATCATGCCCAGCTTTCCATGGGTTTGGGGGAGCCAAATTCAAGTCCTCATGCTGCTTAGGAAGTACTCCACTCAATGAGACATTCCCAGTCCTACACTGTGTTCTTATGAATCCTCTTTGAAATGGGAGTAACCTCAGGTTCAGAGAAAAGTGGTGTGGCTAAATCAACAGAGCTCTAACAAAGACGGAAGACCAGAACTGTGTCCCAGCACGAAGGTAGGTGAGGCGTAGGATGTGTCCTCTTCTCCCGTCTCCCCTCTCTTCCTTCTCCACAGGAGGACAGAGATAGTCTCGCCCTTGGTCAGGAAACTGGGTAACAAACAAAGAAGCAGAGCTGTTCTGGCTCCGAGTCTCCTTATCCATAACGCAAAGGGGCCAGAACAGATGGCATCGGATCAGATTCTGTGAATGTTGGCATAACCCACGGAAAACACAGCTGCCTCCTGACCCGGTGCTGACGTGGCCACGTGCTTAGAGAAGCACTGCCAGACACCCCCAAAGTAACTTAGAGAGAGATTTGGTCTCTGCTAAACTCTCTGAGAGAGTGAAAGTCATGAGAATTGAAATGGACCAACTTTTGTCAAGCCCTGGCTAGCTAGAAAGAGAGAAGGAAGACAGGAAGGAGGGATGGAGAGAGAGGAGGATGAAGGAAGAGGAGAAGGGGAAGACAGGAGGAGAAAAGGAGGAAAAGAAGCTAGGTCTGGGGGCTCATGATGAATCCCAGCTAAGGCAGGACTGGTGTAAGCCAGAGCTATAGAGTAAGATGAAAGGAGAGAGAGAGAGAGAGAGAGAGAGAGAGAGAGAGAGAGAGAGAGAGAGAGGAGGGAGGGAAGAGAAAAAAGAAATAAAGAAAGGAAAGAAGGAAGGAAGAAAGGAAGGGAGGTGAGTCATGAAAAGGGGTCCTCATGGATGTATGTGCGGTAACAAGAAATACAGAAGACAGCTAAAGCCGCAACCTTATAAAGAACACTACAATGACATCTGTCCAGGAACCCTCTGTTCAACCCCAGGCTGATGACATCCTTGTTATTCGTCCTTGTAGCGGAGGATTATTGTTTTAGAATATTTTATGTAAGCTTCCTCACTTTCTCCTTTGAATACTTCCCCTGCCCGGTCCTCAAGGATCACATCTTCCCATTGCAGGGTCCATTGTTTCCAAATTAACCTCAGTATTCTTTGGAGGATGTGTCTCATTGCTATTCAGACTGCCAAACACCAAAGGGATCTTTCATTCAAACCATGACAACCCTTAATCCCATCCCTTCTCCTTCTCAAATACTGTCACTTCTTCCCAACTCCTAAAAGCTCCAGCCTCAGAAGTTTCTCATCTTTCTTCTCCCATTTCACTCTTGGGATCTGTTTCCTTCCACTAGTCATTCAGAGTTTCTCTCCAGGGACATCAGTCAAGTTGGTCAGGGGTCTCATCTCTCCCTTCCTTCACTCATTTAGCCGGAAGAAAGCTTTCCCAGCATTCCCAGCATGGAGGAGGAAAATGGGAGGAGCCAAAAGGGAGGAAGGAGAGCAAAGGAGCTTCCCACCAACAGATCTGGGAGGCAGAAAGATGAGGACACTCCCCTCTCATCCTCAGTCCCGTGGGAGTCCCCAGTGACTCTTGTCTGATGGAGCAGGAATGTTCTGTTGTTTCCCCTGCTGAGGACTCCCTCATAGAATAGGGGGACCAAAAATGAATAAATGAATCAATGAATGAATAAATAATAAAAGATAAATGAAAGAAAAGAGAGAGGGAGGGAGGAGGGGAGAAGCAGGAGGAAGGAAGTCAGGACAGGAACTCAAAACATGAAAGGAACCTGGAGGCAGGAGCTGATGGAGAGGCCATGGAGGGATGCTGCTTACTGGCTTGCTCACCACAGCTTGCTCAGCCTGCTTTTTTAAGAACCCAGGACCACCAGCCCAGGGATGGTACCAGCCACAATGAACTGGGTCCTCCTCCATCAATCACTAATTAAGAAAATGCCCTACAACTGGATCTTATGGAGACTGTTTCTCAATGGAGGTTCCCTCCTTTCAGATAACTCTAGCTTGTGTCAAGTTGACGTAAAACTATCTAGCACAATGGGTACCTGCACTTACATGCACAACACCCACCCACCCATGCTCATATAGACACAATCTTTTGTTTGTTTGTTTGTTTTAGACACCATGTAACTCCGGCGGGCCTGTGACTCCCAGAGATCCGCCTGCCTCTGCCCTGAGGGCTGGGACTAAAGGTGTGCACCACCATGCCTGGCTAGACATAATTTTGAAAAGACTAAGAATAAGAGGAAGGCGGAGGAGGAGAGCAAGGGGAAATAGCAGGCCCTAAGCATGTCCTGGGAGTTGTTCTTAGTGCTGCCAACCCCACGAAGCTGATGTGATGATGATGGTTTGACTGCTGGGGTTATAGTAGCAGGAGTGAACACAAACTGCTCATTTGTACTCTTTCCTGTGTATCCTCCCAGCCTCAGGCCCCCTGCCCACTCTCCCTGGGTGTGTGTGTGTGTGTGTGTGTGTGTGTGTGTGTGTGTGTGTGTGTCTGGGTCTCAGACACCCTCTGCTGGGCATCCAGCAAAGGAAAGAATAGATGGAGATCAGCAGTCTGGGCTGCTTTGGTGTGTGTCTCATCAAGCCACAGCAGATGGAGCCCGTGACCTCTGGCTCACTCCAGGCAGGAAAGACTTTTGGACTTTTCCCAGGCAGAAGGGGTTGTGCAATGATTCCACTGCCTTGGCCTCTCTGACCCTCCCTTTGGCTTCTAGAGACTCTATGCCCTCAGAAATTCCTCCCACCACCCTCTTGAGGGGATTTCCTTTCTCAGGGAGAACAAAATGACCTCTCTTTGGTTTTTCAAAGCTGCCTGGGAACAAGTCCTCCAGTCCTCCCAGGGCTGATCTGACTCTCAGCACAGAACTCAAATGGAGTCCTTCTTCCCTGCGGGTCTTGCCTCTGCGCTCCTTCTCCACCCCCAGCCACAGAGGCCAGGGCCATCTTCCAACCTGGATGCTTTCCCTCAGACATGACTGGGGCTGCAAACAAGAAGCAGCATCAGGCTGAAGGCTCAGACTGACCCAGGGAGCCCAGAGCAGTGGTGGCTCAGATCTGTCACAGAGTCCCTGGCCTGGTGGGGTAGGGAGGCAAAGGTGGTCTCAGGCCAGCAAGTAGCATGGGGAACTCAGTTTCCCACCCTGCCAGCTGAGCTCAGAGTTTCCAGAACATAGGAACATGGCGAGGCTACAGAACAGCCAGGGAGCTTAAGGCCCCGGGAACAATGGCTGGCACATTAAAAGACCTGGGAATTGTTGTTATTATGCCATTTCTAATTCAATTCCCTCTCTCTCTCTCTCTCTCTCTCTCTCTCTCTCTCTCTCTCTCTCACACACACACACACACACACACACACACACACACACACACACGTGTACACGTACATGTACACGTACATGTACAGGTGCATGTACATACAAGTCCTTGTGGAAGCCAGAGGGTGAGGTCTGGCATTTTTTCTCAGTTAATCTCCAATATAGATACAATTTTATATACATATATAATATATATCATGAACCTGGAACAAGCTCCAGGGATCCTCTTGTTTCTTCTTCTAGCCATTAGGTTCTCTTAGTCTCTGGGCCTTCATTTCTCTTTAATAAAGTGAGAGGGAAATGGTGTCAATGTTCCCTGTTTTCTTCACTTCCTAAGATTCGCACAAAGCTGGGCATGATGGTGTACGTCTGTAATCCCAGCCAGCACTTGGGAGGTAAAGGCAGGAAGATCAGGAGTTAAACTACATAGCAAGTCTGAAGCCAGCCTGAGCTACGGGGGACTTTTATTTATTTATTTATTTATTTATTTATTTATTTGGTTTTTTGAGACAGGGTTTCTCTGTGTAGCTTTGGAGCCTTTCCTGAAACTCACTCTGTAGCCCAGGCTGGCCTCGAACTCACAGAGATCCGCCTGCCTCTGCCTCCCCAGTGCTGGAATTAAAGGCATGCGCCACCACCACCTGGCGAGACTCTCTTTTTTTTTAAAGTATGTGTTTATCAGGTAAGACTTACCGTACACACATAAGTCTACTTGAGTTTAGGGTTGGACAACTTAAATGTGGGGAGAATCAGCTAACTGTGATTTCCAGCAGATCTTGCTTGATATGCAACAGGCCCTGTGAGAAACTGCTTGGGCTCATTCGGTGAATCAGTGTTTTCTGAGTGTCAACAGTATCTGAGGTGTTCTGCTAAGGGTCGGGGGTGGGTTGGTAAAACGATAGATCAGGGGAGGTGCAGAGGTCCCTGTCCTCCAGAAAACTAGCAGTACCCCACACTCCTGGACAGCTCTGCACACACCTGCCTGGCCAGCTGGGGGGCCCAGGATGCCTGGTGCTACTGTAGCCTTTGGAGGTAACCTGGGGTTGTTGTTCAGCTCAGCCTAGGATCTCCACAGACAAGAAAGAGACGGTACGGGAGAGGCGGGAGCCAGTGCAAGCATGCATGCACACGTGCCTATGTGTGGTATGTGGGGTGAATCCACTTCCTTTTCAAGATGAAGGGCCTGGAGGGGAGCAAGGGGCCAGCCCTCTCCTGCTCACATCACACAGAGCAGCCACTGATCTCAGGAAGGAGCCACAGCCGCAGACCCCCAGTGACACAGACACTTGGCTTGCCACCCACTCCTTCTTCATTGTTCACATGACTCCTGTGACCTGTGCCAAAATGAATACCAGATTCCAGGAAAGAAAGTTCCTGGGAACCAGAAACTATGGGGTTGCAGGGGACTCCTGTGACGTCACCACCTCTTTTGAGAAATAATCCAATGTGCACATGCTGTGTGCACTTCGGAAACGGAGCCTAAGAAGAGGAAGCCAAGCTCGTCTATCCCCTAGGGTGGCAAATTATTTCAATAGTTGTTAGGAAGACAAACCCCAAACGAAGCCTCTGAGCCTGGTGGTTCGCTCAGTTCCTAGACTGCTGTGATATTTTTAAACTGTTCTGGATGTGATGCTTTTAACTGGGCTGAATCACGTGCTGGTGTGTTTTCTGCGGATGGCACCCTGGGAAGGATCTAGAACTGATTGCCGAGCGTCTTCCTCAGCACCCGTGAAGCCTGTCTGGATGTTCGGAGTGTGGGGACACTTGGTGGTGGTTGAGTTTGTGCCTAATTTTCATCTTGTTAAAAACAACTGGAAGCTGTTCAAAAGCACTGCATTCTGCTGGTGTGCTTGACTTCGGAGTGCGCGGCAGACGGCCACCACAGTGCCCTGGACAGCCAAATGGCGATGCTTTTATTTCTTATTTCTTATCATTGTCAGCAGTACAATTTTGTAGAGGTAAACTAATAATCTGTACAAGAGAAAATACGTAATCGGTTGAAATATGAAGGTGGAGTGTCAATTTAAGCTTTCTGTTGTTCTTTTAAGACAGGGCTTCACACTGGGTAGTCCAGGTTGGCCTTGAACTCACAGCAATCTTTTTGCCTCAGCCTCCTAAGGATTGGGATCACAGGAGCGCACCCCCACACCTGGTTTTCTAAACTTGTGGGGTTTTGTTGGTTTTTAAATCCCTGTCTGAACTCAGAGATTCCCATGTGCTAGGGAAGCACTAATCTACACTGCCAACCTGAAAAGGAAAGTGTGGGATGGGGAGCAGGCCTATTGAGACGACTTAGTGGGTAAGGGTGCTTACCGCCGAGTCTAAGGGCCGAGTTCAGTCTCTCACGGTGGAGAGAACCAGTCCACAAAGTTGACCTCTGACCTCCACATGTGTAGCCCCCCAGGGCACTCCACTCTCCCCACATACCCAAAATAAGTAAAATGCAAGTTAAACTGTTTTTAAATTAAAAACAAAAAAAACCTGTTTTGAGAGAGAGGCCTTACTATATTGACTCAGCTGGACCTGACCTTGCCATTCTGCTGCCTCGGTCTCCCAAGTGGCTGAGATTGTAGCTACGCACCACCACCACACTCAGCCAAGTTCTTTTATTTGTCTGTTTATCATTCATTCATTTGTTCATTTATTTTGAGACAGGGTCTCACTATATAGCTCTGGCTGTCCTGGAACTCAGAGAGATCTACCTGCTTCTGCCTCCCAAGTGCTGGCATTAAAGGCATGCGCCACCATGCCAAGTTCTTTTTTTTTTTTCTTCTCCCCATTATTTCATTCTTCTCTTAAAGTCTGCATGAGGTGGTAGTAGGAATTTTATTTATTTTTATTTATTTATTTGGTTTTTTGAAACAGGGTTTCTCCGTGTAACTCTGACTGTCCTGGAATCCGCTTTGTGGACCAGGCTGACCTCAAACTCAAGAGGTCCACCTGCCTCTGCCTCCTAAGTGCTAAGATTAAAAACATTCACCACCCCAACCTAGCAAGAATTTCAATTCTTAAAAGCAGCACATACGCCGTGTCCTACCCTTCTCTCCCCGACGAGTGACTGCAGTTGTAGGAGGAAAGTTCACCTTTGTCCTGGGAATTCAGGTTTTAAGATGCCCATACTTTGGCACACATGCTCAGCACAGGGATACCCACATCGTGACTACTAATAAATGCCTAGTTGATAAGGAAGGGCTGACACAGCTCCACCCCTGTCCTGAATGCACCCCATCTTCCATGCCCTTGCCCTTCAGTTTAACCCTTTCAAGCCTAACTGAGCATTGGTTAGGTCCAGACCCTGGTCAAGGACTGAACGTACAAGGGAAAATAAACCGTGCTGTTTCCCTCATGGGGGCGTGTAGTCAAACTGATTCTGGTGGTACGTGCAGAAATGTGGAAGAAGAGGATTCCACCCTTGAAGAAGGGCTGGTGGGCATTACCAAGGTGGGCAAGTGCAGCTCAAGCAGAAAGAAAAATGAGTGGATAAAGGCACGTGTCACTGAGTCAGAAGTGAGAGGAGAGAGCTGACTGGCTGAAATATGAAGATTACCGCCCCCTACGCACGCACGGTAAAAGCTTGGCCTTAGCCTACAGGCAAGGAATTGTGGGAAGTTTGCAAGCACGTAAGAGGATGAGCAGTTGGCTCTGGAACTGGGCAGAAGGCTGGAACTGGGAGATAGGCTGGTACTTCCAGTTGTGACTACTGTTAGCTGAGCCTGCTTCACAAGTGTGTGGTGTGGAGCTGTCACTCATCAAAGGCCCTCTGCTCCTACAGCTGCACACCTAGCCGGTCCCTGGAGAAAAAAACCCAGCGGGAACTGAGGCTTTGGACACCAGAGCTCCTGCTTCGGATCCTTTATGCCAGCCTTCCCCTTGGGGGCCCCCATAGTAATAATTAGTGATTAATTATCACAAGCCATTGATTCGAAGAGGCCTATCTGTCAAAAGAAGAAATGTTTAGAAGAGAAAATACTAAACATCTGGGCAGAGTGCCAGGAATATTGACAAGTTGGTATTAAACATGTTTTCTTGTTCCTTACTAACCAAACACCCGCTTATCCATGCCTGGTAAGAGAGTTTGGCTGGTTGGCCCAGACACTGGAAGCCAAAGGCTCCCTTCTCTTCGGGGTTGGGAGAAATACTCTGATTACAGCTCCTTAACTGCTAAGAAGTGTGTGACGTCAGGCATGCCGGACTCCCGTGGCTTCATGCTTTAAAGCATAGGTGTTTCACTCATGTTATAAGACTGGCACTACATCCTTCTCTAGTCCGTATGCTTATAAATGTCCCAGGATACCAAGATGCCTGTGTGTTAGGGGTCAGGAGGCAGCCCAGGCTGGCAGTGGGTAAGAGAAGTTAGAGGGCTTGTATTTAGCGCCAATTCTGACATTGAAAACAGACCCGGCCTCACTGGAAAGGACACTGGTTGGAGAAATGATGAAAACCAATAGGCCTGAATGACAACAATAAAATGAAAAGGAGGCCAGATACGGTTGCACACACCAGAATCCCAGCACCCGGGAAGTGGATGCCCAGAGTATCAGGAGTTCAAGACCTTCCTCAGGTTTGAGGCCAGCTTGTGCTACAGGACACCCTGCCTCAAAAACAAAAACAAAAACAAAAAAACAAACAAACAAAAAAAAAAGGTTGGAGGGAATTCTAATAGAGAGCTGTGTTGATGTAAGCACGCTGTCATACTTGACTTAGCTGATCCTGTCCTCACAGTGACCCTTGAGGAAGCAGTACTGTCGTGAGGTGCCCAGAGTCACATGGCTAGAAGGCAGGAGAGTCAAGATTTGAATCCAGTTTTATTGGGAGAATCCTGGCAGGATTTCATTTTGTTGGCCCAAATTTTAAGACATTAGTCAAATGTTGGCCCTTTCTCTAGTGAGAAACGTAAGAGTTTGATGAACTGTTATGTGTCTTTTCCCTCAGGAAATACACAATGCAGTATTTAAAAAAAAAAGCGCATCTCACTACCAAATAGCTTAATATGAAGATACGAAAACAGAAGTGATAAAGGTTGTAAGATATTAACAAGTGGGCAACGCTGGGCCGACTAGATGGCTTCAGGGAGTGGCGGTCCTCATGGCCAAGCCTGATGACCTGAATTCCATCTCTCAGACACATGAGATGGGAGGAGAGAGCCAGTTCCCACGAGGCCCATTGTCCTCTGACCTCTACTTCAGTGATGTGCATTCGTGCCCCGCCCCCCATGCAAACGAAATAAATAAGGTATAGTTTATTAGGGGGAGGGGCAGGAAGAACAGACTACGCCAACTCTTTATGCTTTCTGTAACTCGTTTGTAAGTGAAAAGTTTTACATTTTATATTTTTATTACACATGTTGTATGTGTACACAAACACACACAGCGCCTATGTGTGTCGGAAGACTATTTGTAGGACTCAGTTTGCTCTTCCCACTGTGTGGTTCCCAGGAATCCAGCTCAGGTTGCAGGCTTTTATCTGTAGGGCCACCTTAGTGGCCCAACTCTGAAATTTTAAAAAGTAAGTTCCTGGTTTCTCTGCCTTTGAGCCCCTCCCAATCTCAAGAGTTCATTCTCATTTTTCCTTAATAAATCTATGTTCCATCTAAAAACAAACAAAAACCCACCCAAGCCTGTGACTAATGTGCCTAGAAAAAAAAATTCTGCTTTTTCTATCTCGTGGTGTTTATAAATTTCTAAATTTATCGTGGCTAAATTTGACAGACCATGAGGAGAGATGTGTGCATGCAAGGGGTGGGGAGCTTAGATGAGGCCCATTTCTCAGGCACTGGGAACAAAACTAGATTTCATGGCTGCCAGTCATCTGGGTTATAAAGCGGATCCTTCTGAGAAGCAAGAAGAGGTCCCGCTTAGAGCTTGGCTGGGGAAAAGCCTCTTTGTCCACCCCCTGCTAGGAAGTACAAAGAGGTCCTTGCCGTTTGAACTTCCTGGAGGAAAAAAAAAACCCTTACCAGCTGAGTGGCAAGGGGCCAGAGCAATAAGTTTCGCCTGATTATTATGTAACATTATTCTGGATTTGAAAATACAAGACTGCTTAAAAATCCTTTCACTGCTGGTGGTAGCAATCATTCCCTTACAGCTCTTCATAAAGAACCAATTAATTAATTAGGAGTTGTGAGGAGAAAGGGTCTCTCTTGATCTTCAGCCAGAAATTCTCCCCACAATGGCCTGGGCTACTCATTCCAAAAGCCTCAACTCTGACTGCTGCCTGCAGAAACCATTCCCCTGTTGGAGCAGGAGGATTTTTGAAGCATGGAGGCCTGATAGGAGACTGACCTTTGCCTTGTAGAACAGGGAAGGAAGCAGGTTGAGCTGGGCACACGGGCTGGAAGGCTAAAGGGGGACCTTAGCCCTGAGCTCATGCCGTCTCCCTGTACAGGAAACACCTTTACCAGGCGAGCGTTTGTCGTGCTGGTTCTTGGCTTAGTTGCTTTTCCAATACTTTTCCAACAGTGTTCTCCTGTGCTAGAAACAGGGCAGTGTGAAATACTGATGCCTTGATTCCCTTCCTCTGGGGCCATGATTCTTCCACCTGCAGTAACATCGTTAGTTCCTGCTGAGCCTTTCGGATGGGGGCCTTGCTTCATGTGTCCAGAACAGGTGTCATCAACCCTGGATCTGTCAAAGGACAGAATTATAACAACTTAAGAATCTTTTTTTTTTTAATTTTATCACCACGTTGTATTTAATTTTTTTTTGTGGGCTTGGGGGTGAGGGGGTGCACACATGCTACAGCAGTTTGTGGAAGTCAGAGAACAGTTTGTCTTGTGGGGGGCAGCTTTCTCCTGCTACCACGTGGGTCCTGGGGATGGAACCTGGGTCCTCAGGCTTGGTCGCAAGGGCCTTCAGCAACTGAGCCATCTCGCTGGCAACAGTTTACACATCTAAATCGGCCTTATTTTCAGTTCCAGAACCCAGTAACACTTTGCTCATAAACTAGAAGTATTCTGATGAGCCAAGTAGACCAGGTTGGATGGTAGACAGAAAAAAGCTGGAAGGTAGAAACCAAAAATAAAAAAAAAATTAAAAAAAAAAAAGCTGACAGGTGGGTCATCTCAGTGTACCGTGGATGCAGGTAGACTGAGAAATAGAATCAAGACTGATGAGCATCACTTACTTCCTTTTCTGGGAGGGGACGGGGACAAAGGGACATCACTGTGCCTGCAAGCCTACTGCTTGGGAATGTAGCTGATCTCTCTATCCCTGCTTTCTTGGGCCACATAACAACCTAGTTCCAACATGGAGGATACGGAACTTGGAACTTTGCTGTGAATGATTGGACTTGAAACCTAGTCAGTGTGGCCCAGCACAGGAGCCTTGTCCAAAACAACTACCCTATCAACACACTAGAACTTTTGGGGGAGTGGGAGGTACTCGGGATTGAACCCAGACCCTCGTGCATGCTATTTACACCCCCTCCTTTTACCTAAAAAAAATAAAATAAAAAAAGATGATTTTTGAGAAGGGTTTCTGTAAGTGGTTCAGGCTGTCCTTGAACTTGAGATCTTCCCAGCGCAGCCTCCAGAAGAGCTGGGATTACAGGCCTCTGACACCAGGCCCACTTTGGAACAGATAATTCTTTACTCGGGCGCTATCCAGTGTATTATTATAGGATGTTCAACCGCATGCCTGGCCACTACCTGTTAGATGTCAGGACTTGGCCATCTTGGTTGTCACAACCCCAGACATCTGCAGATGTTGTCAAATGTGCTTTGGGATGCAGCCAACCCTGGCTAAGGACGTTGGGTCTGAAATCTCTTAGGGACAGACAGTCTTTCCTGTCTTCTTAGGAAAAATCCCGGAGGTTGGAGGGGACCAGAATAGACAGAATGCACTTGATTCAAACTGGCCTCTAATGCAGCGAAGAGTAGTTAAGATTCCGTGTCTAAGGCACCCTGAAGACAGTTTGCTAGATGATGGCCAGGTGACAGCTGAGCATTCAGAGTCTCGGGACGAGATGGGATGCCACACTGGCCCCTTGAGAGCTTTCGTTTTGTCCCGTTGGTTACCTTTTACTTTCATTTTATTTTAGTGTTTTTGAGACAGGGTGTATCTATGTAGCCCTGGCGGTCCTGGAACTCAGTCTGTAGATCAGGCTGGCCTTGAACTCACAGGGATGCACTGGTCTTTACCTCCCGAGTGCTGGGATTAAAGGCGTGTGTCATACGCCCGTTTTGTTTGTTAACTTTTGAGTCACGGTCTAGATGTGTAGCCCAGGCTGGTCTCAAACTCACTATATAGTCAGTCCAGTTAGTTAGGTCTCAAACCCACAAGCCCTCTCCTGAGCGCTGGACTCCCAGGTCCAGCTTCATGGAAGGAGTATTTGAAAGCAGAGCTAGGACGCTGAAGCCCAGGAAGCTAAGCTAAAGAGATAAAGAGGTGCTAGCCAGGCTGCCTTTAATCAATTAGAAGGAAGGACCTGGCATCCTGAGAATGTTTTTTGGAACATCTGTCTGAGCCCCACCTGGGCTCAGGCTCCAGATTTGCCTAGTCCCTCTATCTTTCTCTTTTAATTAAAACTCCCTTTAGGCAAAAGGTCATAATGCTCATTTTTTACATTTGAAGACTGGAACATGGGTCACATGGGCCGAATGCCCAAGATTACCAGGTCAAAGGTACCCACCTTCCTTTAAGAAAACGCTGAGAGGGTTCTCTTGAGAGATGGTCTTTGCAATACTTGAAATTGGAGTGAAAAATGACCTGGCCTGCTGTAACATTAGCTTCTGGGACCCCGCTCCTTCCTGATGGATTTTGTGCAGATGGCTGTGCCTCTTGGGGTCTCCTCTTGCCTTTTGAAGTTGGGGAGACAGTGGTACCACGTATTCCACACACTACCACTGTCACTCCAGGCTGTGGGATGAACTACCTTGTTTTGCAAACACAATTTACCCAGATCACATGCAATCATAACAAAGCGAATCTGCATAAGTAGTGAGCTACTAAAACATTGGATTCTATTGTAAAGCAGTCTTATATCACTTAATGGGGACACAGTCTAAGAAATGCATCCTTCAGCGACTCTGTGGCTGTGCAAGCATCGTAGAGTATCCTTACATAAACTAAAACAGCTAGGCCGGCACTGCGCGCTACAGTCTCGTTGACTGGTTTTTCGTTTGTTTGTTTTTCGAGACAGGTTACTACTATGTAGCCCTGGCTGGGCTAAAACTCACTGTGTAGACCAAGCTGGCTCTGAATTTAGGTGGATCCTCCTGCCTCTGTCTCCTGAGTGTTGGGATTATAGTTGTTGAGATTGTAGCTGGTGACTCTGCACTACACAATCTTACTATTTAATGCAGGGCTGTAGGCTTTCTTCCTTTAAGAACAAAAAAATACATCTTATGATCCACTCCTTTACATATTAGCATCTCTAATTTAGGGGTAAGTGGCCTGAGGCATGGAGATTAGTGAGGTTTGCCTCTGCCGATTCCTGGAATCCTCTCTTAATTAATTGCTCTCACTGCCTCTGCCCTTGTTTCCTACAATTCTTTTTCAGAAGCATAACTCAGAGCAGTCTCCTTAAAACTCTTGCTCAAAATGCACTAAAGGCTCAACCCACATCCAAAGCTTCTTCTTTCCTGTCTGTTCCTTATGTCCGTCACACTGGCTGCAGCCACCTGGCCTGGCTTTCTCCCAGGGGACTCTGTGTCAGCTACCCCCTAGGCTCTGCACACTTTCCCTTCTGTTCAGGGTGTGAGTCAGAGAAACTGACCCGCACCATCCAGTCTCTCCCCTATCTCCGTTTTTCTTCTCTGCTTCATACTCATACAGTTTTATCTGGATGTCCCGTCCTACCAGCACCAGCATTGTTTTGTGACTTAGTTTCCCCCACACACACACCTAACAATGTGACTTGAAGACCTTCCCATGCCAGACCAGATAGGTCTACCCCATTCTTTTTCATGGATACCTCATATTCCTTTGAATGTGTGTAACATGGTTTTCTAACGGCTTTCTTATTTACTTTTGAGTTTTGTTTGATTGGTTTTGACTTTTAATTATCACACATCATACTTGATGTAAAATAGCCTCTTGAACACATCTCTGCCCATGTGCCAGTTTTTCCCGTAGTACAGATTCCTGGAAATGGAATTGCCAGGTCAAAGGTCCTACCCATTTGTCATTTTGATAGATGCTGGGTGCCCTATTGCTTTCCTAAGAGGCTTCATCAATTTATCCTCCCACCAGCTCTGGGGTGGATGCGCGCTTCGCCTTCATCCTCGCCGACACTCCTTAGCATCATTTTAAAGACTTACCTTAAGTAATACTGCGGAGTGACTTCTAGCTCCACATCACAGTCCTAACAGGCCAGGTCGTTCCAATCCCTTTCTCAATAGTGTTTCCTGGGTCTGCCTCAGGTCAGCTGGGAGAGAAGCGACCCAGCTTCCAGGAGACTTTCTGAGGACAAATCAAACCTCCCGAAGCCGCCTCATCCACCGAAGCAGAAACCTCTTAGGTCCTGCGCCAACAGAACTCAATAACCTGGCTCGCGTGGTCCAGCCTGGCACATCTGGCATGCTGCTCCCTCACCCATCCATCATCCAAACACGCTTGGTAGCTCAGCTGCCAGCTGAGGCTCTCAGACACATCAGTCTACCCAAACACAACCTGCCGCCACTCCCAGGGGTGTCCGTACTGATTCCTTTGTTTCCTTTTGATTAAAGAGAAGCCAAGAGCAGGGTGAGACTCCGGGCCTCTGGCCCTGCGGGTGGCTTCCCAGTTCCGCCCGGGAAGGACTCTTTCTGTGGTGAGGTGGGCAGGCTGTCGAAAGAGGCAATGGGCACTAGGACAAGCATCTCTTTGGGGCAAACAGTAAGCTTTGTTGGCCCAAAGGGAGACTTGCTAGACTCCATCCTCTCTGGCACACAGAGGCTGCATGTAGTGAATCTGTTGCTCTTGTTGGCTTGTTTACTTATTTATCAAGACAGGGTCTTACTACATAGGCCAGGCTGGCCTCGAACTCTCACAGCTCCACCTGCCGCTGCCTCCCAGGTTCAGGGATTACAGCGCTGCACCACCATGCATGGCTATACTTTTTAAAGGAATTTTTTGGTTTTCCTCATCCCTTTCTGCCCGCCTCCCCAGAGACATGACTGGACCTGTTCCAGACGCTGAAGACAGGGCCAGTACTCCCTGGGTGCTGGCATGCTGTTAAGGGGGTTTTGTTTTGTTTTGGCATGAAGTGCTGGAACTACACTCAGGCGGAGCCTTGAAATGTTAGGTAAGCGCTATACCACTGAGCTACACTACCCCAGCACCTTGCTGAGCTCTTTTTATTAATATTACAAACCTCAATGGTGTAATAATAATAAAAATGTAATTAATAATTAATGGTGCGATGGTGGTGCACACCTTTGACCCCAGCACTCAGGAGGAGAGGCAGATGGATCTCTGTGAGTTCAAAGCTAGCCTGATCTACAGAGTGAGTTCTAGGACCTCACAGAGAAACCCTGGCTCAAAAAACCAAGGGAAAAAAAATCACAACCCTCTAAGTCCAATATATGATCTCCATCTTAGAGATGTGTGGCAGCCAGAGCAGCTGTGTAAGTGGTAGGTAAGTCATGGTTACCTGGCTAGTAATGTCAGAGGCAGGATTTGAACCCAGGATGATTTGATTATGTTCGACTGCTCCAGGAGGGAGTTGGTCTGAACGAATTGCAAAAGTTTTATTTGGGGCTGCTAAGTTACTGTGAAGTTTTAGTTTTAGTTGCCCCCACCCCCAGAGAGGAACATAAAAATAACAGTAGAATGATCCTAAAATTGTGTTCTTTATGTCCTTGAAAGATCCCCCAACGGCACACTTCCTGTGAGCCGACTTCCTTTCTCCACATCTGCTGTGGTTAGTTCTCCTTCTTCCGTTCTGTGCTGAGCACAGACAACTCTGATTCTGTACATGAATAGTGCACTGGTCACAGGACACTCCAATCTGGGAACAGAGAAGGTGACCGACTAGATGTGTTCGCGTCCCGCTGTTGTTATTATAAATGGCCAGAAGTGCGCTTGCTTACAGCACAGATTTCTCATCCTGGAGCTTGGTAAATTCCTTTGCTGTCCCTGTCACCAGCCCAGAATTTCTGGGGTCCTGCACTGCACAAAGTTTAAAATCAAGATACCTTCTTTCTGGGAAGCCCTGGGCACGGTTCTCTTTCTTTCAAAATCGCCCATCTGCATTCCTCATCTCCTGGCCCCTTTCTCCGTCCTCCACATCAGGCATTAGCCTTGTGGCACCCTTCAATCTCCTCATCTCGGCCTCTGCTGTTGCTTTCCTCAGATCCTGACCCTCCCTGGAGCCCTTTAAGGGTCCACCCAGATTAAAAACAAGGTCATTTCCTTGTGTCAAGATCTTTAAGTGACATCAGCAAAGTCCCCTTTTCTGTGACATAGGTTCCTGGTGGGAGTTCTAAGAGGGCCATTACTCAACCCACCATATGACCATTCCATTTGTTAGAAACAAAACTCTCCTGGAACATGGGGCTTTTAGTGTGAAAATCAAAAAATTGCCCAGCCAGCCTGGTCAGCTCCTAGAAGGGAGCTCCTGGGCAGGGAAGACAGTTCCACTTGGGGAAGTAGAGAGGGAAAACCCCTATCAGTAATACAGCAACGAGGAACTGATGTTTTCCCAATAGCATTCTTTTTTTATTTTTTTAAAGATTTATTTATTTATTATGTATGCAGCATGTATGACTGCAGGCCAGAAGAGGGCACCAGATCTCGTTACAGATGGTTGTGAGCCACCATGTGGTTGCTGGGAATTGAACTGAGGACCTCTGGAAGAACAGCCAGTGCTCTTAACCTCTGAGCCATCTCTCCAGCCCCCCCAACAGCATCCTTTACAAACATTTTTTGTCACTATTTTTGTCTGTGTGTGTGTGGGTGTCAGTACCACAGCACTTGTGTAGAGGTCAGAGGACAACCTTGCGGAGTAATCCCCCCTCCCACCTTGCTGCAGGCTCCAGGCACTGAGTGTGGGTTACCAGGCTTGTAGAGCAAGCCCCTCTAACTGCTGGGCCATCTCCTTGGTCCTCCAATAGTATTCTTTAGGGCAAAAATAACCTTTAATTCCCATTACCAACTCAGCACGGCCACAGCCCCACTCAAAGGAACTGTTCTACAGCTCTATACAGTCTACCCGCACCAGCTGGCGGAAACAAAGCTGTGTCCCGGATAAACCCAATCAGAGCCTCCACTGGCCTGAGCAGGAAGCCTGTGGGGTGAGCGGTCAGTAAGGTTTCCGGAAGATGGCAGACTGGTTAAAGTGGAACCCAGTCCATGCAAATGACTGGATCCCAAATGTGGAGCCCGGGTGACTTCCGTCTTTAGTCTGTCTCCTCACCTTGTATTCGATCCCGTCCCAGTCCACTCACCCAACTACGGTTAGTATTATAGTCTGTGAGATTCTAAAACAATTCTCTCCTGTGTTTTAGGGTTTCACTAAAGAGAGAATCTTTTCATTTTTGTCATATTTTTATGTTTATATTTGGTTTGTGTCGTATGCATTTAGTTTTATATTTATGTAAACACACACATTTAGCTTTGTACCTCTGAAGAAAAAAAACATTTTTAAATCCTTTTCGATGAAAATGGATAAATTTTGAGGCTGGGCATGGTGATACTTACCTGTAATCCTCAAACTCAGGAGGCTGAGGCAGAGGATCACCAGTTTGCGAGACCTTGTCTTCAGAACAAAACAAATGGCTGAATTCCAGCCACGTGCCTGAGTTACTTATTTATTTATTTTGATATTTTTGTTCATTAATTTGTATTTTTGCTATAGGGCCTCACTCTGCGGCTTGGCTGGCCTAAAACTCACTGTATAGGCCAGGCTAGATTCAAACTGGTCCTGCTCCTCCTGCTTCTGCCTCTCAGAGTGCTGGGATCACCGGCATGGGCGGCCATGCCTAGCTAAGAGCCGTATGTAGAGGGTTTTTTGGGGAATGGCCTCTGGGAAAGGTTTTAAATGGGACCAGACTTCAAGGATGGCTCCTGCTGGCTGGGGACCTGTGAGAAGTTCACTCCTTGAGGTCTGTTAAGCTAAGGAAGTGAGAGTCATAAATCATGTCCCAGCTGTGAAGGCAAAGGGGCTCAGCTCCTCAGCAACAGCTAAGCCAACAGAGGTCAGCCGCAGCCAGGGAGCCACAGCGCCATCTGTGTGACCCGCAGTCAGCCCAGGGCTGCAGGGAACAGCTGCCAGAGCTAACGGAGAAATGGAAATCAGGAAGTGGACCACATCCAGGCAGCCGAGGGCTTCTGGGAAGCATTTCTTATTCTCTCTCATGAGTTTAGACAGCCCGAGTTGCGTGTGTTGGGTGGGGAGTTGGAGGGAGGCAGAGATGGCAAGAGAAAGGCTCTGTCTCCAGAGGTGCTTCCTTGCAGGCTGCTCTCTGATTGGGTACCTCAGCCTGGTCCTCATCTCCATCCAGATCCGGACCACCCCTCTGCTCCACCACTGGCTGTAGAGACTAGCAGAAGAAAACATACCAGATCTGGGCACCCCATTACGTCCTCAGGAAACCAGCTTCCATCCCTTGCTTTCCTGAGGCAGAGAAATAGGACCAAGAACCCCTTCGGCTGGGCAGGGTGACTCGTGCTGGTAATCCCGGCACTCAGGCGACCAAGGCAGGAAAATTGAAAGCATAAGACTACAGAGTGATGTCATGATCAGACTGGACAACTTAGTGAGATCCTACTTCCAAATAAAAAGGAAGAAGAGGACTAGGGATACAGCGCAGTAGTAGAGCTCTTGTCTAGCATGCTCAAGGCCCTGGATCCAAAGCAAAACAAAACAAAAACCAAACCAAACAACAACAACAACAACAACAACAACAACACCTCTCAAAAAGAGCTTCAAGGGTTTCCTATTCCATTGCTTTGTCTATGGCTACAGTGAAGGCCGTGAAGCAGGAAACAGGGCACTGTGTTTGTGCATCCAACTTGATGATGAGCAGCTGTCCATGGCAATCCAGGAGAGAAGAAGAGGAAACCCAGTGGCTCCCGTGAAGCTCAAACCCATAACTAGCTTGGACTGAACTCAGGACTTTGGACTGAACCCAGGACTCTTCACATGCTGGACCAATCAGTGCTCTACCAATCAGCTATGTTCCTAGACCCCTTCCCTGCCCAATGCCTATTTCAGATCTGAGTAGAAATGTCCCTTGAAATCTATCAGGGTCGGTAAGTCCATGAGGGAGGGTCTGGTATGAACATCTATTTCATCTGCCAGGAGAATGTGATCTCCTAGCTCCCTGCTTCTCCAGACTGTCCACATGGTAAAAAACCAGAAAGATGCCCCAAGTGATGAGTGACAATGGGTAATAGTGACAAAATTATTTTTCCATTTTTTTGTATCTGATCATTATTTTAAGTTCCTTTAAAAAAAGATTTTATTTGTGTGTGTTTATGTGTGTCTGTGTATATGCACATGTGTGTGAGTGGGTGCTCTCAGAGGCCAGAAGTGGGCATCAGATCCCCTGGAGCTGGAGTTACAGGCAGTTATCAGTTATCTGACATGCATGCTGGGAAGAGAACTCAGGTCCTCTGGGGGAGCAGCAAGTACACTTGACCATTGAGCTGTGTCTCCAGTCCCTCGGGCATCTTTAACCGAGGTGGCAGTTGTATGTATTTATAGGGTACAGTGTGATCATCTGTTACACATACACATTGTGCAAAGACCAGCTCAGAGGAGCTGGCATTCCTGACTTTTTATGGATTACTGATTTACAAAGAAAGCAAGGGAAGATATGGAGCCTTCACCCCTAACTCAGCTCGTCTGCTGGGTTGCCTCGCCCCTGGAATGAGTGTCAGTCCGCCCTCTGCTCTTTCGCTTGCTTGCTTGGAGACAGGATCTTACCATGTACTTTAGCTTGGTTTCTAACTCATGAAGTTTGTGATCCTCCAGCCTCAGCCTCCAGAATACTAGGATCACAGGTGTATACCACCATGCTAGGGTGCTATGGATGGAGACCAGTGACTGATTCAAAGATGTGCCAAAAGGCCCACTGTTGAAGACCTTTAGGAACTGGCAAACGCTGAGATAATTGCCTGTTCAAGATCTGAAAGACTTCCATGTCAGAGCACAGGAACACAGAAAATAAAGATGTTTGCTTGTTTTAGACAGAGTCTCGCTCTATGGCCAAATTTGCCGGAATTCACTATGCAGCCCAGGCTCGTCTTGAATTCAGAGCACTCTCCTTCCTCAGCCTTCCAGGCGCTGTGATGACCAGGTATGAGCTACCATGCTCTCCCCTGCTGCCAGTTCCCTGCTCGAGGTCATGTGTTCTCAGGAGGCTACATTGGCCACCATACCCCATCCACTGGGATGACTCCCCCATGAAGTCCTTGGTCACCTAAGTAACCTGCTTCTTTTGTTGTTATCAATGCTGCTGTACTCCTCAAACCCTCCAAACCCCTTGGTGACAGAGACTGTGTCCTGTTTCTCCAGCTTCCTCACAGCAGCTAGCACAGAGCCTTGGACAAAGTAAGATTTCATCACATTTTGCTGGAGAATGCTCAAGGTTCAGTTTGGAAGGCCACGGGGATGACGCCTTTAAGAATTATTTTTCATAATCCCTAAGCAGAAATAACTCTGCCTAGAGGGACTCATAGGTATAGTCCTTCCTTTATTGCCCCATTTCCGATCTTTCTGCAATTTAGAATGTTCACACATCCAGACAGCCTCTGTGCAATTCACAAACAAGGAAAACATGGGCAGCGCCAGCTGTGAACACAAGCTGGGGTCATTTCTAATTGCAACCCAAAAGGAAAAATTGAGTTAGTATGACACCCTGAATGCAATGTTCCCCTCCATGAACCCCTGCCTGGAAGGGAGAACAGGTCACAAGTGTCAGCCAGGTTCACCGAGAAGCCAACAGGCTGCTCTGTCTTTTGAATTTTTAACAACAGGCAGATCACCTATGCTGTTTGTCCTCTGGTCAGTCTAGCAGTAGCTATCAGGACAGAGATTTCGCTGGGTCTCAGTGGCCTGGAATAAGCCAGGGGCCATGGTGAGTCTCCAGGGTCCTGAGGACAGAAAGGACAGTGGAGCTGTTGACTCTGGTCTCCTCCATGAGAGCAGAAGAAGAGCCATCAAACCAGAGAGTAAACTTTAGAGCAATTTGGCTCCTTCCCTGGGGTATATGGATGAAAATAGAATGCATTTTGGGAGGCCTGGCATGAAATTAAATTCCAGAGCTACATCTCTGCCAATGGGCTGGCTTCCTACCAAGACCCAGAAAAGCCCTTGTTATGCAAGGTAGTGGGAGAGTGGAGGAAAGTAGACAGCTTTGTGTGTATGTGGTGGGGTGTACCTTAATCTTACAGTGGCTTGCCCCACCACCACCACCACACACACACACACACACACAAGTGTGGAGTCGTAGGCCGGTGGTGGTGGTCTACTTAGGAGCTTGTTAGACATGCTAAAACTAGGTGAGAACAGTGCAAAATTTAAGGGACATCCTTATACTCAACAGTTAAAGGGAAACAATATTTTTGCATTTATTTATTGTGTATGTGTATGTATGATGTACCAGTGTGTGTGTGTGTGTGTGTGTGTGTGTGTGTGTGTGTGTGTATACAGATCAAAGGATAACTTTATTTTTTAATCAAGACAGGGTTTCACTATATAGCTCTGGCTGTCCTGGAACTCACTCTGTAGACCAAGCTGGCCTCAAACTCACAGAGATCTGCCTGCCTCTGCCTCCCAAGTGCTGGGATTAAAGGCGTGCACCACTATGCCCAGCTCAGAGGACAGCTTTTGAGAGCTGGTTCTCTGGTTCTCTTCTTCCACCATGTGGGTCCTGGAAACACGTCCAGGTTGTCAGGCTTGGTAGCAAGCACCTTCACCTGCTGGGCAGTCTCATCAGCAGATAAACAGGATTTTTAAACATTAAAATTAATTCACAAAAATTCACATTCAGATGAACAAAATAGCCACGCTTTACACAAAGGCAGGATCTGCCCCTGGATCTGGATAAGCCCTTGTCACCTTATTCTCACCTCCACTGTGACCCCAAGCTCCACCCAACCCTCAGAATCAGAATCTAGATTCTAACAAGCCCCACCAAGGGATACTGGACTATAGTCCCACAAAACGTGACTGCTATGAGCTGAATGTGCGTCTTGCGGAAATCCATACATTGACTCCTGATCTCCAGTGCCCTGGGGCTGGGAGACTTCGGGAACTGACCAGTGGTGAGAGCTGAGCTGCCAGAGTGCTTGTGCTCAAGGGAGCTGTTTGCTCCTCTATGGCTCTGCCACCGTGAACCCATGTGGAAGGCGACACGCAGGAGGAGCAGACTCACCAGACATCGGCTCCACTGGCAACCTGATTCGAGATACACACAGGAAAATTTGAGCACGGTGCTTCCATGTCATAGCTCCAAAGGTTGGAATCCAAACAGCAGTAAAAATGGAACCTTCCAGAGGTGCCTAATTGGAGCCAGCTTGCTGGCCATTTGCCTGGATTTGCTCAGTACTACCCTAAAATGTAACATCTGGTGGTTTACTATGAGCTTTAAGATAACGATTTGTTTTGAAATAATTATTCATCTGTAGGAAGTTGCAAGGATAAGACAGAGACATCCCATTCATGTAGCCTTCATTTAGTTTCTACCAGCGGTTACTATCTTAGTTTTCTTTTTTCTTTTTTGGTTTTTCGAGACAGGGTTTCTCTCTCTGTGTAGCTTTGGAGCCTGTTCTGGAACTCACTCTGTAGACCAGGCTGGCCTCGAACTTACAGAGATCCGCTTGCCTCTACCTTCCCAGTGCTGGGATTAAAGGCGTGCACCACCATCACCCAGCTCCGTCTTAGTCTTTTTGAGCCTCTGTAACGAGACACCTTAGATTGGGGAACTGGCAAAGAACACAATACCTTGTTCACAGTGCTGGAGGGTGGGAAGACCCAAGTCAAGGCACCAGCAGAGTCCATGTCTGGTGAGAATCCATCCTTCCATTATGTCCTCACACCGTGGGAGGGAAACAGAGGAGTATATGATGCCCCTTGGGCACAGGCATTCCTGAGGGCTCCACTCTCACAGGCTCACTCTCCTGCTGTGGGATGTTCTGTATGTTAAACGCGTTGCTCTAATTGGTTAATAAATAAAACACTGATTGGCCAGTAGCCAGGCAGGAAGTATAGGCGGGACAAGGAGAGAGAAGAATTCTGGGAAGTGGAAGGCTGAGGCAGAGAGATGCTGCCAGCCGCCACCATGAGAAGATGTTAAGATACCGGTAAGCCACGAGCCACATGGCAACTTATAGACTAATAGATATGGGTTAATTTAAGATATACGAACTAGATAACAAGAAGCCTGCTGCAGCCATACAGTTTGTAAGCAATATAAGTCTCTGTGTGTTTACTTGGTTGGGTCCAAGCGGCTGTGGGACTGGCGGATGAGAGAGATTTGTCCTGACCGTGGGCCAGGCAGGACTGGGAAAAACTCCAGCTACACTCTCTACTCTCACCTACCTAAGTCCTCACCTCTCAATACCAACACCTTGGAGTCCAGGATTCAACAAATGAATTTGGGAGGGTCACAAACATTCAGTGCCTAGTGGTTACATTTTGTGTAACTATAGTACAGTGTCAGAATGAGGACCTGACATTGGCATAAGGTACATGTATAAATTGGCATTGAGTATATGGCATTTAACCACATGTACAGATTTAGATACAATACAATTAAGAACAAGAACTGGTTCATGAGGTTGGAG
>CABHPP010143057.1:995-15889 GCA_902168425.1 Peromyscus attwateri | reverse complement strand
TGGGATTAAAGGCGTGCGCCACCACCGCCCAGCCACAGTTTGATTCTTAGCACCCATGTCAAGTGGCTCACAAACACCTTTATCTCCAGCTCCAGGGTTCAGATGTCTCTGCCCTCTGTGGACACCTACACTCACATGCACACACCCACAATCACACACATATACATAACTTAAAATAAGAGTCTTTTAAAAAACAAAACAAACGGACAAAACCTGGTCCCTTATCCAAAGATCTCACTGGAGCTCCAAGTCCTCCCTGCCCTCCCTCCCTGCCCTCCTCCCTGGCGAATACTAATTTTTGACAGTGTAATATACATTGAATCATGTATCTACGGCCTGTTGAGACTGCCTTTCCTTCACAAAGCTTAGTATTGTTTCTAAGCACCTCTTGTAATGCGGACATGAAGTGTTTGTGTATTGAAGCCTTGGTCCCCAGTGCAAGCGGCCGGGCTTTGGGAAGTGGTTGGATCATGAGGGCTCAGACTCATCCATGGATATTGATCCCCTGGTGGTTTAAAGTTCAATGACATTATTGATAGGTGATAGGAACTTCCAGAGGTAGGGCCAAGTACAGAAAACAAACAAATGTCCCACCATAGGGAAATGGCTAAATAAGCTGTGGTGTCCTGCAGCGTGTCTTTAAGGGCAGTATCTTGTCCCAGAGTCCACCCCCACCCCTGCTCTCTGCTTCCTAGTCTCCACGAGGTGAGTGACTTTGACCTTTCATACCTCTGCCATGATGCTTTCCCACGGCCCAGAAACAACAGAACCAGCCAGCCATGCACCGAAACTCTGAAGCTGTGTCAAAATGAACCCTCCTCCTTTAGCTGATCTGTTGGGTACCAGCCACAGTGCTGAGAAGTCTGATGCAAACACACCCAGACTGTTGAGTGTATTGTTATCATCTCCTGATACTGACGACTAGTACTCCATGGTGTGTGTATATCACAGTTTGAAACGGTGTGTTAGCCATTTTCAGACTATAGGACATTTTGGCTGTTTCTTCTACTTGGTTCTTACAGATAAAAGGGCTGTGACTATTCTAGTTCCTTGACTTTCCAAGTAAATTTTATATTTTCACTTTTAAAAGTCTTGCTGGGATTCTGATAGGAATTGCATTACATTTACATATCATTTGGGGGAAAATCTTTATTGAATTGAGACTTATGCAAATTTTCTTGTATTTCTATTTTGATTGCTATTATATAGAAATTACTTAGTTTTCTGCTGAGTGGTAGTGATGCACATCTTTAATCTCTCCACTCAGGAGACAGAGGCAAGTGGGTCTCTGTGAGTTCAAGGCCAGTCTGATCAAAAGAGTGAGTTCCAGGACAGCCAGGGCTACACAGAGAAACCCTGTTTGGAAAAAAACAAAACAAACAAAGAAATAACTTTGTTTTCTTCTATGGATCTTGTCATTAGACTGTGCTGAGCTCAGCACGTTCATTAGTTCTAGGAGCTGCTTTATGGATTTCTTGAGATTTCTAAGAAGACGGTCATCTACAGTTTTTAATTTTTCTTCTTGGACTCATGTGTTTTATTTCCTCTCCTTGCCTTGTGTACTCGATACACTGATGGCACTCTGTCAAGGGACAGTGATGGGTGCATATATCTCTCAAGTATGTTAGTCATGGGTTTTACAGATATTCTTTATCAAGTTAAGAAAGTGTCTCTCCGTCCTCACTTTACTAAAGTTTTAACACAAGTCAAGAGTGAATTTGTCAACTACTTTTTACATGTTGATGGGATAAGGTAAATTTTCTTCTTTTTGTTTTTTGTTTGTTTTTTTGAGAAAAAGTTTCCCTGTGTAGCCCTGGCTGTCCTGGAACTAGCTCTGTAGACCAGGCTGGCCACAAACTCACAGAGATCCTCCTGCCTCTGCCTCCCAAGTGCTGGGATCAAAGGTGTGCGCCACTACCGCCGGTGAATCTTCTTCTTTATCCTATGGTTGTACTTTGTCAACTTAACACAAGCTAGAGTCACTTAAGAAGAGTGAACTTCAGTTGAGGAACTGTCTCCCGATATTGGCTTTGGGCATACCTGTGGGACATTTTCTTGATTACTGATTATTGAGGGAGTACCCAACACACTGTGGGCAGTGCCAGCCATGGGCAAGTGGTCTTGGGTTGTATAAGAAAGCAGGCTGAGCAAGCCATGGGGAGCAAGCCAGTAAGCAGCACCCCTCCATGGTCTGTGCTTCAGTTCCTGCCTCATTGGCTTCCTTCAATGATGGCCTGTGATCAGGGCATGTAAGCCAAATAAACCCTTTCTTCCCCAGGTTGCTTTGGTTTATCACAATGACAGAGAGTAGACTAGGACAATGGTGAATTACACTGAATGGTGTTTCAAATATCCAGATGGCTTGGCTTCCCTGGGGTGCATGCCACTTGGTCACTGCATGTAACTGTCTACGCATATATATCTGGGTCCTGTTTTACTAATATTTTGTTAATGATTTTTGTACAAATATTCCTAACAGTATGGGTCTGCAGTTTCCTTTATATATTATCTTTTTCTAGCTTGGGTATCAGGATAATACAATTTTCACAGAGTGAGTTGGAAACTTTTTATTTTCTAGACAAGATTCTACAGTAGAGGTTAATCTTGATCTCCTGATCCTCCTGCCTCTACTGCCAAGTGCTGGGATTACAGGCATGACCTAGTATGAATAGCTTTGTGCATTTTATTATTTATAATTTGAGTTGATTTTTGAATCATACACAGAAGGCATTTTAGAGATAGACAAGTTAAGGCCCAGAGAAATTAAGAGACTTGCCTGTGATCTGGACATCTTCCAGTCCCAAGTTGGGTGTGGTTTCTACAGCCCGTACATCCTAGGTCAGAAATCCAGGCAGATTTCTCACACATTTGGAATCTCCTTGGGAAACAGAGAAGAAAAAGATTCCACCTGTTCCTGGCCGCTTGTCTAGGAGGCTGCAAACCCTTCTTACCTGACAGTCCAGTCAAGTTAGAGAATAACAAGGCGCATGGAAAACTGCCGTGTGTCAAATCCAGGACTCTTTCTGCTGTAGACGGCACTTAATACAAAGCCACACAACTAGTCAAACCGCAGAGAATAAGGGACTGTGGAGAGCCCTCAATAAGACGTCTATATCACACTCCTTTCCCTGAAAGGTTCTGGGATCATTTCAAAAGGAGGACTGGAAAGCTTGTAAGACCCACAGGTTGGGAAAGACTCCTGTGAAACTGTTTTCTAGACACATGGGCCCTGTGCACACACGGCCAGTAAAGAGAACAGATGAAGTCAACTTTATCCTCTAGCATCCACTGTGGGTTTTATGTTCCATCAGCATTTCCTAAATTGAACTGAGCTACACAATCACAGTAACTCTTCTGGTTGAAGTGCCTTGACTCAGTTGGGATCTTCCTTTCCGAAACTGCCTCTCCAGGAGACAGTGAACTCGGAAGCATTGCAAGCAGCGGAGTCATTTATCTTGGCCGGGAGGAAAGAGTAACAACTACTAAGGCAATTCATTGGTACGATGGATGTTCCCTGAATATTATGAATGTGGTCTATGGAATGGAGTGGGCAGTCAAGGTCACTTAGAGGACATCTTAGAGGAGCAAGAGTGAGAACTGACAGCTTCATGAGATTGCTGTGTGAGAACATTTACTTACTGAGTACCTATTGCTCAACAGACAAGTCACTCAGCTGGGTGTTTTCGAACCAAAGATGTCTTTGGCATGGGAGTCAGATGAGAGCACCCTGGGACCCACACAGTGATTCAAAGGCAACGTCAACACTGTTTGGCCTACATGAACTTAGTGTGAATCATCTTTGGTCCAGTGTGCCTCTCCTATGATACGCTAACCTCACACCCACTCTGCCTGTGCATTTGGGACTTCTCACCTATAGCAATGTGTCCGTCTTTGAGAAATCCATAAAACAGGAGAGGGGCTGAGAGAATGTCCAGGTCCCCTGAACTGGATTCATAGTGAAGTGTGAGGAAAGTAAGTCCAGAGGAGGATCACGCTGGGCAGACCAGACATGTTGGACATGAGAAGGAGCTGGGTTTTTAAGACATGGAAGCAAAGAGTAAACAGACACTTGTTGGAAAAAAAGGGCAGAGTCAGGAGGAGCTGGCTCATTGCAGCTGAGAGTCTGTGGCAGCCAAGGGCCAGATGGATCTGATCCTGAGAAAGACAGGCGCAAAGGGCCAAGAGACAGGAAGATGGGCCATGGAATTCATTCAAATATCAAAATAAGACTCGGCGGGTGAAGTAATAGTGCATCTTTCAAAATCAAAGTTGGGGGCGGGGAAGAAGGTCCAACAGTTGAGAGTGCTTATTGCAGCAGCGTGGTGGTGCACACACTGAACCCCAGCACTTGGGAGGCAGAGGCAGGTGGATCTCCAAGTTTGAGGCCATCCTGGTCTATAAAGTGAGTTCCAGGACAGCCAGGGCTACACACACACACACACACACACACACACACACACACACACACACACTGCAGTAGTTTAAATGAGACATGTTCCCCATAGGCTTAGGCTATTAAAACATTGGTCCCCATTTGGTAGCACTGTTTGGGGAGATTATGGAACCTTCAGGACATGGAGCCTTGCTGGAGAAAGTATGTCATAGGGGGGCAGCTTTGAGAGTTTACAGTCTTGCCCCACTTACAGTTCGTTCTCTGATTCCTGTGTGGGGTTGAGACGTGAGCTCTAAGCTTCCTGTCCTTGTCACTGTGTCTACCTGTTGCCATGACATCTCCACTATTATGAACTGTAGCCAAATAAACTATTTTATAAGTTGGTTTTGCTCATGCTATTTTTATCATAATAATAAGAAAGCAAACAAATGCACATATATATGTGTGTATATATATACATACATACATATGTATATAAATTAAAATAAATCAGGGCTGGAGAGATGACTCAGTGCACTGGCTGATCTTTCAGAGGACCTGGGTTCAATTCCTGAACCCACATGGCAGCTAACAACTGTCTGTAACTCCAGTTCCAGGGGATCCCACACTCCCACAACATGCAGGTAAAACCCAACACACATGAAAAGAAAGAAAACATCATCAATAGATAACAACGTAGCACACCTATTAGAATGACTAAATGCACCCACCCAACAGTAGCAAATGTTGGCAAGGATGTGGGGCAATACTCATTCTCATTAACTGCTGCTGGTGGGGATGGACACGGTACAGCCATTTTGGAAGACAGTGGCAGTTTCTTATAGCACTAAATATATTCTTACCATATGATCTAGTGATCTCACTCCTATAGATTTACCTAAATGAGCTGAAACTATAACTATACAAATACCTACATGAATGTTTTGTTTGTAATCGCCAAAAACCTAGCAGCAATGACAATGTATTTCAGCAGGTAGATAGAAGAGCAAACCGAGAATCAGCTAGGGGATGGAATATTATTCAGTGATGAAGAGAAATAAACTATTTAACCATGATAAATGTCTTCATTTGGGTTACTATTGCTATGATGAAACACCATGATCAAAACAACTTGAAGAGGAAAGGGTTTATTTGGCTTACACTTCCATATCGCAGTTCATCATCAAAGGAAGTCAGGACAGGAACTCAAGCAGGGCAGGAATCTGGAGGCAGGAGCTGATGCAGAGGCCATGGAGGGGTGCTGCTTACTGGCTTGCTTAGCCTGCTTTCTTATAGACACCAGGACCACCAGCCCAGGAGTGGCACCACCCACAATGGACTGGGCCCTCTCCCATCAATCACTAATTAAGAAAATGACTGCACAGGCTTGCCTCCGGCCTGGTCTTATGGAGGCATTTTCTTAATGGAGGTTCTCTCCTCTCAGATGACATTAGCTTGGGTCAAGTTGACATAGAACTAGCCAGCGTGGAGAGACATGGAGAACTTAAATGCATACATAGCGCTTAGTGAAAAGAGCCGGTCTGAAGAGACTGCATGCTGTATCATTCTGATCCCTAGCCATGGCAAGCCTCAAGAAATAGTAAAAAGAACCGTGGTTGACAGAGGTCCAGTGGGAAGGACAATGAATAGGTGGAGCACTGTAGACTCAAGGCAGTGAAATACTCTGCGTGGTGCTGCTGCATAGTAGATCTGTGCCCCACACTTAGCAAAACCTACAGAACTCTATAGCACAGAATGAATCTTAATGTAGACCGTGCACAACAGTTAATCAGTGGAACAAATGTGCTGCACGGGTGCGAGGCTGTTCGGGGAGTGGGGACCCTGTGTGGGAGAGGAGTGAAAGGAACCATGCCGTGTGTTGAATTGTAGGTACAGTCTCCCCCACTGACTCTGAAAAAAAACAAAAACAAAAAGCTAACGTGTTAAAAAATAGTCAATTGTTTTTTTTAAAAAAGATTTTACATTGAAGGGATAAAGGAAGCAACTGTGGTGAGAATTCTTTTTAAATGCAGAGAGAGCCACCAAGGTCATGGAAGCTTGACTGTAAAAATCTACAAGCAGCCTTGCTGCTCCACCCCCACCCCTTTCCCTCACAGATTTCCCCCATGTGGCTCAGCTGGTGAAGGGTTTGCCTCAAGCTGGAAGACCTGACTTTGATCCTCAGCATTCTCTTAAAAAGACAGGCACGGGGCTGGAGAGATGGCTCAGAGGTTAAGAGCACTTGCTTCTCTCACGAAGGACACAGGTTCAGTTCCCCACACCCACATGGCAGCCAGCAACCATCTGCAACTCCAGTTCCAGGGGCTATGAAGCCGTCTTCTGGCCTCTGAGGGCATCAGGCATGTACATGATGCATTTATACATGCAGGCAAAACACTCATACATATAAAAAGCATGGCAGAAAGCCAGGTGTGGTGGCACATACCTTTAATCTCAATACTCGGAAGATAGAGACAGGGGGATCTCTGTGAATTTGAGGCCGGCCTAGTCTACAAAGCGAGTTCCAGAACAGACAGAGCTGTTGTGCAGAGAAACTCTGTCTGGAAAAATCAAACAAACAAACAAATAAATAAAGATTAAAAAAAGTTGGGGGAGGGTTTCACCAGCCAGCTAGTTTGGACAGAGTCAGTGAACTCCAGTGAGAGATCTTGTCTCAAAAAAAATAGAGGGGGCTGGAGAGTTAGCACAGAGATTAAAGTAAGCACTGTTCTCCCAGAGGACCTAAGTTCACCCCAACATCCACGTGCAGCTCATAAGCTCCTGTAACTCCAGCTCCAAGGGATCTGACGCCCTTTTCTGGACTTCTCTGTCACCTGCACGCACATGTGCCGATTCTTGCATGCGTGCATACACACACACACACACACACACACACACACACGCACGCACGCACGCACGCACGCACATGCACGTACACGCACGTACACAATTATAAAGTAAATCTTTTGTAAAAGCAAGGTGAAAAGTAAATGAGGAAATAAGTTTCTGCCTCCACAAGAATATGTACACACATACACAAAAACAGAAAGCTTAAAAAAGATACAATCTGACAGAAGTTGTTCAGTGGGCTCCCGGAGAAATAAAACAGGCCTATGAAAGGATTTTAAAAAAGCGAAATGGGTCCCCTTCGTTGGGCCCTGCTAAGGTATGCCACTAAGCAAACACGCCACCCCACCGCAGCAGAGTTAGTGCAAGAGGTTTATGCAAGGAGGTGGGGGCGGGGACATGAGAGAGGCAGGCAGACAGACAGACGGACAAAGAGAACGGGGAAGAGATCAGAGGAAGAAGGGCAAGAAGAGAGGGACTGTGGCCCACCTGCACTTTAGAAGGATGCGCTCGTCCCTAACTGGCGGCGAAAGGGCTGGAAGGGCACTGGGCGGCAGTGATGATGTAACCGCCTCGGCGGCTGAGGCAGGCTGCTGTGGTGTCCAAAGCTAACAACCAGACTTCAAAGCTTTTCTGGTTCACCAGTTTTTCTCATGAAAGTGAGCCTGGGCTTGCCTGGTCCATCTGGATAAGCAACATGACTCTCCTAAAAGGAGGCTTTTGTTCGGCCAGGCTTTTTTTTTTTTTTTTCTCAAGCAACTGCTGACTCGCTAGGCTGGTGGTTAATTCTCTATGATTATGTACACGGCCCTTTACATTTGTTTTCCTATTTCTTCCTTCTTGGTAATTGGATGAAGCAATCGGCACATCTTTCATATTCTAAGGAGGCTTACTTTTTCTGTTCAGAGGAATTTCTGCAAGTGACAATAGTAGCAAATTCCAATCAGCGGCTCTTAATGCCACTTAATGAGGTGCTTGTTCTAAACCCCTCCAGCCACTGGGGCTCCTCCAACACAGACCCCTTACCACTGGATTAAGCCCTGAATTAAGATTAAGTCCTAAATCCTTTCGTTTCTGGGGCTAAGGTCTGCCTCCCAAACCTTTGAGTCACCGCCATTTGCTCTGAAAATTGACACCTTGTATTTAAACAGCAAGCACCAAACCTTAGTGGGCTGAGGGCCCAACAGATTGATTTCAATTATCACCTTTAATCCACACCCTTCCTCTCCTGTAATATGCAACTTTCTTCTCTCAATTAGAAAGAGCCAGGGATTATCTGCACAAGACCGGAAGATTCATTGTGATTGGTGGGATTGTCTCTCCTGTCCACGACTCCTATGGAAAACAGGTGGGCCGCTCCCTCTGCCCTCTCTCCCTTCACCCTCCCTCCTCATGACCGCTCCCCTGGATAAAACTGCCCCACCGTGGTCTCTGAGGACATTCCTGGAAATGCTAAATGCCTAGCAGTAGGCATCTGGCTTTCATCCCAGGACCAGGTCAGACCTGGGTGTCTGGCCACAGCTGGAGGGCCAGGTGCCCACCACAGCCAGCTGCTCACAGAGAGGAGCTGTATGCCTGCACCGTGACTGTGCCGGGCTCCAGATTGGCAGCGGGTTATGGGTTGAGCTCGCTGCATTGGAGAAATAGTTCCTGAGATTTTTATTTTGGAAAAGGCATCCAGTGCCTCTTATAATTTGCCACAGGTCCCCCCAAAATGTGGGAACTCACCAGTCACTTCTGTTTGTCCCATAGACACTCTCATCACTAAGCCAGGCTAACTGGGTCTTAACCCAGACCTTAGATCTATGCAGAGCGGGCATTGGCTGGTTCGGACTCTGCTGCAGCGGGATACATCACGCATCCCTTCCCTTCTCCCCTGTCACTCAATGTCTGTGTGTGTGACAAAGGGACAAGTCACCGAGTCAAGCTCTCATTTCCTCTTACCATCAAACATGGCTGCACTTTGTAATGGGGTGGTTTATGCTGGTGTTTCTGGGTGCTGTGGGAGACTGAGGACACCTCCTACTCATGGCTTCGTTCTCCCCAGGGCCTTGTGTCGAGCCGGCACCGTCTCATCATGTGTCAGCTGGCTGTCCAGAATTCCGACTGGATCAGGTAGGGCTGGGATGATGGTGCCAGAGGCCGAGGGTCCTGGGCTTCCTGGGATGGAATGGAAAAGAGGAAGGGTCGGTAATTTGGAACCCACAAGGGTGAGGAAGTAGAAGAGACATTAGCCCCACGCTGGCCCTAATTAGGTAGCTCTCCCCACGCTGGCCCTAATTAGGTAACTCTCCAGTGGTGGCCCAATTGATCACTGTTCTTTTTTGAACCAAACAATCAACCTCACAAAATTAAAGAGTTAGCTTAGGGAGTTTTGTATCTATCGGTCCTGGGGTGATTCTTAGAGTTTCCAAAAACATCCCTGGGGGAGGAGCCTGGTCCCCAAATCCCAAAAAACCTCTCATTCACATTCCCACCAGCTTCCATTAGCTCTCACCCACAACTCACTTCCTTTCAGAGAAAGTCCGTGGCCTTGATTACTGCCCACTTCTGATCTCAGGGTCCCTCAGGGGTCCACACTGACTCCTGGACAAAGGTGTGGGGCCGCTGAGCAGTGCTCTCTAGGGCATCTCTACCAACTCAGCCCCAAAGCTGGCTTCTTGATCTCCACCGCGGCCCCCCCCCCCTTTAGACTAGAGGTACCGCTAAGATGGCAGCCCTTCCAGTGCTCTGAGCCAGCAGTGTGTAATTACAGCGAGCTTCTACTAATTATGCTAATCATGTCCCCCAAGTTCCTACCATTATAATTTGCATGAGAAGATGGTGTTTAAAAAAAAAATAATGGCACATCATTTGCTCTTTAATTTCCTACAGTGAAAAAATAGGCGGCATCTAGAAGTTTCTGTGAAGGGAGGGGCGTTGGCCTCAGAATGAGGGATGCAGTTAGCCCAGGAGGGATGGGTCGGTGAAGAGAAGGCCATGAAGGGAAGCCACAGTGATGATTAAGCAGTGGTCCATGTGGGCCTGCGTAGTGATTTGTATGGGGAGCCTCCTTCGAGGACTTTCTTTTGGGTTGAGGACTGGGAAAGATGGCTCAGCAGTTAAGAGCACTTGCTGTTCTTCCGGAGGACATGAGTTCAGTTCCTACAGCCACCTTGGCCAGCTTACTATTGTAACTCCAGCTCTAGGGGAGCTGACACCCTCTCTGGCCTACTCAGGCACCCTCACACGCATAAATAAAAATAAACCTTACAAATAAAATAAAAAGACACAGTTGGGTCAAGAGTGGCTGCTTTTTCTCAGCTGAGGAACAGGCCCAGAGAAGTCTGGAGGACAGTCCATCTGTGATCAAGTCGGGGTTAGAAACCACATCTAATTGCCTGTGTGGGGAATGAATCTAGGGGAGAACATGCTGGGCAGAGGCTATTCCTGCTTGGATGTTTTTAGAAAATTCTGGAATAATTCCTTCATTGATCCGATGAATACTTACCGAGTGCCTACCACCTGCCCCACTTGGAAGATCAGAGCTGAGATGTCTAAGGAGTGTGGGGATGAGCTCTTGGGAGGGGAGCTGATTGGCTAGCCCCGACTCTGGGTACCTGTTTGGTGAGGCCAGGGCTTTGCTCACCTCCCACACTTGTGTGCACAGGGGCAGGGCAGGAGGAGCCAGGTGAGGGCAGGCCAGCCCCTTCATTTTCACTTAGATCTCAACTCAAATGTGAGGTGCCTGGCAGGGGATGGACAGGGATGCTCCACCGCTAAGAGAGCATTTCAGAAATATCTCAACTTAGCAGCTCATTAAGTTGGCAATTGAGGCCAAGTGAGGCATCAGTCTGGGGCAGGATCCCTGCTCGCTTCCCAGCCTCCTGTGCGGGAGGAGTTGGCTGGCCTGTGGTTTGTACCCTCTAGTCTAGCTGCCCTGCCTTACTTCCAGCCTGGAGGCACTACACCACCCCATTGTTGAGGCCGATGGGGCTGCTTCTCCAGGGCTTGCTCCATCCCGGCTTGATGAGCTCCTGGCTCATTTAATCCTTATCACAATCCTGTAAGAGCCTGAAGATTTCCCTTTTCCACATGAAAATAAGCACAAGGCACTATGCATACAAAATTTCCCCAAGTCCCCGCACTCCAAAGCGTGCTGAGCTGGGGTTAAACTCAGGGAGAATCACACCAGCACCTTCCTTAACCTGCCTGTGCTAGATTCTTCTCATTTTACAGACAGGGAAACCGGGGCTCGGGAACGTATTTCGCAGCCTGGTTTAATGTGAATTGAGATCTAAGCACACAGCATGGCCAGGCCTGCTAAGCTCCCTGAGCCTTGGAAGGCAGCAATGAGGAGAGAGTGCATGGCATGGAGACTAAGCACAGCCTCTCCTCTTGTGATGGCAGAGTGGACCCATGGGAGTGCTACCAAGACACCTGGCAGACCACCTGCAGCGTGTTGGAACACCATCGAGACCTCATGAAGGTGAGTCGGGCCATGGCCGAGGGTGGGTGGATGAGCCACTCAAGGTTGGGTATGTAAGAACTGCCGAGGACAGGAGAGCTATGGGGGTGCTGAGCGGGACACAGGCAAGGGTAGGGTATGTGGCCAATCATGTTCTTCCTGGACAGAGCAAGAGACTAAGGACGCAGCAAGAGAAATTCCTCAGCCACAGAGTAGCTATTAAGTGACAGTGTGGCACTGTCTTTTCTGGTGATAAAACAATAATGAAAGAGAGAGAGATCACCCTTCTATTCTGTCAGCCACAGCTGGGCAGAGGAGCCCGCAAAGCTGGCTGGGAAGCTGCCTCACAGATGTAGCTGGATGTTGCTGTGACCTTCTTACGTTAGGAGCAGATGGAAGTAGTGGATTAGCCCACAAAACAAATGCCTTGCTCTTCTAGGGCTCAGAAGGACGCCAGGCATTCTGCCTGCAGGATGGCCTATGGAAGCTGTGCCCAGAGGGTCTTCCTGGCCATCCCTGGGGCTTGAGGGTCCTCTCACAGCAGGACTCCAGTCCTGAAAATGCCACGGGCACCATCACTCCAGAGATGCTGCCTTTCAGGGAGGGGACCTTGAATATGCACTTAGCCTGTAGTTCTCTGTCGCTCTCTGACCCTGGGTAAAGGGGAGTTGCTTCTGGCTTCACTGTGGAGTAGGCTACATTCTCATCCCCTTATTTTCTACATGGCTGGAGGGATCCGTGGGCCCTGCTAACACAGGGTAACGGATAATGTATCTCAAGACACCATGCGGCTCTGAAGTGTGATGAGCAGGCCCCAGGGCACTTGGAACTCACCCCACACTTCCTGTGTGACACAAATACATCCTGCTCTGCCTGGCACTGGTCTCTAGCTGGCCGTGTTACTGATGTGTCCGGCCTGAAGAGGCTGAGGTGGTGATGATCCCTGTTTGGTCTGACCTTTCCCACGCCTGCAGATCTCCCTCACAATGTGATCTCATTTGAGCCCCAGGAAGCAGGCAGGGGCCACAGATAGCCATGGCATGCAGAAGGTTAGACCCAAAGCCCTGTCGGCGTCAGGCCCTCTACAGGCCAGCCAGACTAGCATGTATTTGCTCAAGTAATTCTGCCACAGTCAAAATGGCTTGAGGTGGGCCTGCATTCCTGAGGGATAGTCCCTTGGCCAGGAGGCTGATCTGCCCAACTGGGCTAACTCCTAGAGAGAGAGCTACTAAATGTAGCTCCTCGCCTCCCCACTTTTTTTTTTTTTTAAATTGCAAAGAATGACTGAAGCCTGTAAATCCCAGCCCTCAGGAAGTAGAGATAAGTGAATAGAAAATTTAAGGTAATAGGTAGTAGTGGCCTTTAATCCCAACACTTCGGAGGCAGAGGCAGGTGGATCTCTGAGTTTGAGGCCAGCCTGGGCTACAGAGTGAGTTCCAGGATAGCCAAAGCTACACAGAGAAACCCTGTCTCAAAACAAAACAAAACAAAACAGACAAACAAACAAAACAAACAAACAACAACAACAACAAATCTAGAAGGAGGAGAGCCTGAACTGCGACCTGGGGCTGTGTGATGTCACTTCCCAAGCTTTTCTTGCTGAGTTACCCTGTTTCCTACCTGTGTAGACCATCCCTTGGCTCAAGGCCACCTCACTCTGCTGGGTAGACAGATGTCCACGGGGACAACTGGGCCGTGATTCTCAGCGTCACTTGGCTAAGGACACTGACTGAGTGCTTCTCCCTTTCCCCAGAGGGTGACCGGCTGCATCCTCTCTAATGTCAACACGCCTTCCATGACGCCTGTGATTGGACAGCCACAGCACGAGAACACCCAGCCCATCTACCAGAACAGCAACGTGACCACCAAACCCACCGCAGGTAAGGGATGCTGGGTAAGGTTCTCCGTCTTCAGAGTCTCCTGGAGGGCCCACCTGGCCTTGGAGTTAGTCAGTCTGGAAAGAGGAAGAGCAGGAGGAAGAGGAGAAGGAGGGTGAAGCCTAGGAAAGAGAGGGAGAAGAGGAGAGGATAGTGTGCCTTCTTACATATTTAAATATAAATATACTTGCCTTAAGTAGGGATTTAATGTATGAAAGGGAGCATTTTTCTTTGCCTCTTTCCGAGAGGTTGAGGGTCTCACCCAGGGTCGCAGTGAGGAAGTAGCAGGACCGTGAGTCACGTCACATACATAATGCCCATACTCTCAGCCACCTCCTCAAAAGCAAAGAGCAAAGGCACCAACCAGAACGTTCTCCGCACTGGCACTGTGTGCTTTACGGAGCTTTGTTCTCAGTCTTTACTTGTGTTCTCATTAAATGCAGTAATTCTGTGACGTTGATGCTGTCTTTCCTTTGACAAATAAAAAAAGGAAGATCCAGAGACAGTTTGTGATTGGCCTAAGCTGGACAGTTCAAAGGTTGTCAGGTTCGAGGGACATGCTCTAAAGGATTCTCCCAGGTCAGTTCTGACAGTTGAAGCTGGGTGTGGTGGTAGACTCCTGTGTCCCAGAACTTGAGGGGGTAGAAACAGAAGGATCAGGGGTTTAAGGGCAGCTTGGGCTACATGAAATGCTGTTTGAAACAAAACATGACCGAATACAAATTCTAAGAGACAGATGCCCATTATTTTTCAAGCCGAGAGACCACAGACCATCATAATCCTGGTCTTTTATAAACATAGTAAGCTATAAAGAAGAGCTAGGACTCCATAGTTTGCAAAGATGTATTTGGATCAAGTTCCAGAGGTTTTAGTCCAGGGGCCCTTGGCCATGTTGTTTTGATGCTGTGGAAGCATACAGCATCATGGGAGTGCGTGGCAGAGGAGATGGGTCACTTTGTCGTGGTCAGAAGCAAAGGGAGGGGAGGGAGAAACCAGGACACACACCCTCTGACCTAACTTTCTTCCATTAGACGCCACCTCCTAAAACTTCTGCCACTTCCCACAGGGTCATCAGCTGGGGACCAAACTTCAACACATGGCCTTTGGGGGACATTTAAGATTCAAACCATAACCTTAAGCATTGGAAGAACAGTCAAGCATGGTGCTGCATGCCTTTAATCCCAGCACTCAGGAGGCAGAGGCAGGAAGACCTCTGTGAGTTCAAGGCCAGCCTGGTCTACAGAGCAAGTTCCAGGACAGCCAGGGCTACACAGAGAAACCCTGTCTCGGATTGAAAAAAAAAGAAAAAAAAAAGAATTAGAAGAGCAGCCATATGAATGCACTTTAAATT
>CABHPP010143056.1:26074-41111 GCA_902168425.1 Peromyscus attwateri | reverse complement strand
AATTTATTCCAATGCCTGCAACAATCGACTGGATGATCAGGTGGAGGGAACAGAATTTCCTTACATGAGCAGAACAGAAGGCAGGCTTTTGTGTCTCAACAGCCATGTTCTAACCTCCTCCTGCACGCACTCACTAACCTAAAGCCAGCCTTATTCCAGCTCCTAACACTACAGGACCACACCTCTGTACACTCAGCCAGAAGCTGAAGGCACAAGGAAAGCCCTAGAAGAGCAGCACTGACCCAGTTATGGCGTGTAAATCACGAATATCGACTGGTAGCCTGTGTCCCCGGCTTGACTTCTTCACCGGTCAGGATGACCAGCTGCACAAGCCAATTAGCCCCAAGTCCAGCTTGTCTTTAAAGCCAGCTCTCCCCCTTTAAAACTATCAATTCAGAGCTTTAAAATTGATCTAGACCGAAAGGAAATGCACTACAGAATGTTTTTAATTTCAATGAGGGTTGCATGCATTTGACAGGAGAGGGTAAGGCAGACACCAGAGGGATAGCTGTGTCTTGTGATTAATGCCATTTTTCCTGGTGGGTTTTCTGTTTTTTGTTTTTTGCTATTGACACACAAATCAGGAGGGATTTGTGTGCAGAGGATGATGAATAGAAAGGTCAGACATTCTCTGCATCTCCATTACACTCTCAGGCATTTTCACAAACACACTGAGGTGGGGGGCATACTTGAAAGAGGCCTGTGAGTCAACCAGTTATGTATTTCCCAGCGGGTGCTTCCATTGCTCGCTGTGTGTTTCAGAAGGCCTTAAAAATATATTAGAACCAGGGGGGCTGTGAGACATGTCCGCCCTCAGCTTCATCCTTGTAAACTTATTCAAAATGATGCTTCAGGTAAAGACAAACACTGGATAACCACATAAAACTCTTTTCTAAAGAGCCGAACAGAAGAGTTCAGATGTATAAACCAAAGTGCACGCTTCACTAATGCACAGTGTGCAACTTGCCTCACATCTGGTAGTGGACCAGGCCCCCATCTACCTCCTGAAAGTTATTTAAAAAGTAAATTGGAAACAAAACAAAACCTTTAAATACGGCAAATGTTCTCCATTAATCAAAGTTGCAATTATATAGTTCAAATTATATAGAAACTTTGTGAGATGTACTTCCGAGGAAAAATTTGAGGTTAAAAATGAAGGCATAGGAGGCTGGAGACATGGCTCATCAGTTAGGAGCATTTACAACTCTTGCAGAGTACTAGAGTTGGATTCCCAGCCCCCCTGTTGGAGAACTCAAAAATGCCTGTGACTCCAGCTCCAGGAGGTCCAATACCCTAGACCTCAGCAGACATCTGCACTTATGTACTCACATGCACACACACACACACACACACACACACTTAAAAGATGATTAAAAGAGATCTTTAAGCATAAAAGAATAGAAAAAAAACCTTATTGAACAAACAATGAGGTAGGCTATGCTTATGAAGGAGTCACATAAATACAAAAGAATGCAGCTTTTTTTCTATAATATTTAGCTTTATGTGTTTACATCTTCACTTGAAGATGTAAAACAGACGTTTTATAAACTCAGTTTTCCTAATATGGGAAGTAACAGCAGATTTTAAGAATTTTATTTTAAATGTATTTTAACCATGTTAGTTATTTGCAATTTACCTTATAGCTATCTGCTACAAAAGAAACAGGGTAATAAAAGGTAACATAAAATTTAAAAAACTGTTTTCATTATTTTCAAATATTGACATCCCTCAAGATCAGAGCCAAACAGTCCTTAGAATGTGAGGACATTCGTTCCATTCCTAGTTTGCATTGATCAGACAAGAGAAAGTTTGGCACGTGATCTACCCAGCAGTCCTGCATCTGGCTCTGGGAAGCTAATGAGATGCATGTGCCTACCAGAGAAGTGAGGTGACACCTCACAGTCCTGTGTTGTGCAGTCCTCTTGTCCACTGTAAAGATTTGCCACTTGAGTTGGTTTAATGAAACACTGATTGGCCAGTAGCCAGGCAGGAAGTATAGGTGGGGCGACTAAACTAAGCATGATGGGAAGGAGAAGGGCAGTATGAGAGGGTTGCCAGACAGATGTAAAGGGAGCAGGAGATGAACATGCCATGCTAATAAAGGTACCACCATGTGGCAGAGTGTAAATAAGGAATATGGGTTAGCTTAAAATTTCAGAGTTGGCGAGTAACAAGCCTGAGCTGTTACTCAAGTGGTCAAGCACTTATAATTTGCATTAAGCCTCAATTAGGAGTCAATTATTTGGGAAGCAACTACTGGGTATTTGGGAACAGGGAGGCAGGAGAAAAACCTCCATCTACAATTCTGCATCAACACTGTGCCCTGAGTGGGCTTGGGAACACCTCCACCATGCTGTGAAACATGGGTGGAACTGAGCCCAGGTCTGCAATGGCCATTTACCCACTGAACTTTTTCCAGTATTCCTCAAACCAGTTGTTCTGTTGATTGTCATGGGTGCAAATTCCACAAAGGCAAACACAATTTAAATCCTTTGAGAATTTATGGTGTGGTGAAAATATAGTTATGTACTTGAACAAGGATGTGCCCACAGTCACTGTTAGAGAGGGCCAGAGAGCTGGTAAGGCAGTGCCCCGTGGGTAGCTTTGGAGGATCCTTTCCTTGAACTAAGACTTAGAAACAATGTTAGTTCTGTGTGCCACCGATGGTTCATTACCCCTGTTCAGTTAAGGATAGCTTTCTTAACCTTCCCTCCATGATAACCTAGAAGTTGTAAGGTGAAATAAACCCTTTCCTCTCCAAGTTGCTTTCTGTTGGTGTTTTATCACAGTGATAGAAATCTAACTAAGACAACACGTCAAGTGAACCCATGAAATGATATCAAATCTTACTCTAGTATGATTTAACTTATAAAAACATACAATTCTAAATATTTTTTACATTTTTTTAATAAACAAACTGAAAAAATTGTTTTACTACTGCAAAATACAGGCTTGATGGTGGTTTTGCCACATAACTTAGTAAACACAAAGAGAAGTCCTTCTGAACAGCAGAGTGCTCTCTGCAAAGAGCTTCCTCTAAAAGGCACGGAGCAAAACCAACCGCCGGCATCCTAACTGAACTTTGAATTAAATTTGGAGGATCTCATGGATGGAGTTCTCCTTGGAGTCTGTGCCTGCCCCAGGCATTCAGGAGGAGTCAGCTCTGACTGCTGACTGAAAGACTTTTCCTGGCTGAGGTGACTGTGAGTCTCAGGGGGAAGACACAGGAGAGAAGGAAAGGAAAAATAAAAGTGTGATTTTATACTTAGCTGGAATCATTGACGTCAGGCAACTGCACAGTCCGAGGTAACTAGCCAGATACCATCAAGCCTTCATATTTGCCTAGGGATGCTATTTTTAACTTGTGTTCACATATCAAACCCATGTGCTTTCATCATCTAAGTTATAAAGATTTAAGTTTTGGCCAGTGTTTTGAGACAATGTCATCATATGTAGCCCAGGCTAGCCCAGTAGCTACTCCCTTGCCTCCTTACCGCTGGGATTATACCAGCTTTAAGAATTTTTATTAGAAAATTTAAAGGGCACTTACTAAACCAGATGACTGTGATTAGGGCTGTGTCTTGTGGTTTATCTAAAATTACCTGTGATTTAAGAAAAAAAAAATAACCAAACAACAACAAACAAAAACCAAACCAAAACACAGGTCTACTGTGGCTGGAGGAATGGCTCCGGAATTAAGAGTGCTTACTGCCCTACGAAGAGACTGGAGTTCCTACCCAGGCACATCAGGATGCCCACAAACACCTGTAATGTAATTCCAGTTTCAAGGAATCTGATGACCCCTCTGGCTTCCATGGGCACCTGCACACACATACATAGACATTAATAAAATAAAATAAATCTTTCTAAAGGTATCCATGGGACCAATTGGGGGAAACTCTATCAAGACACCCTGCTGATGAGTTCGCAGCAGACAGGAATGTGTACAATGATAAGACCTGGGGTTGTTGGAGTGAAGCCTTCTGTTCACACACTGAAGAGGCAGCTTTGAGGCCTTCCCAATGGGAGGACATAGAAATGATCTCCTCCCTGTGTGCTGCAGTCTGCACTGGCCTGGGTTGAATAACTTAATCCTTTAAAAAAATTTTGCTTTACCTGCTGACCTGGCAGATGTCCAGAGAACTCTAATGTTGCAAAGCTAATTAAAGTCAAATGCAGAAAGAGTAAGGAGAGCCCACTGTCAATGCAGAGGCCTGAACAAGGACAGACAAGGTGTCCTACCTACGACCTCGTGGCAGCGGTTGACACCGCACTACCCTGGGTAGTGTGGAGCGTGGAGGATATGGAGAGAACTCCAGGCAAGCAGCACTGGGGAGAAAGGGTGATGATCTGGGCTGAGGCTGGCAAAGGGATGAGACCAGAGAACTACAGCTGGGTGTAGAAACACAACCAGGGCATCATGAGAAGTCCCAGCAGGTTATGACGCCACACACTGCAAAGGTAGAGCGGGCACATTTGAAAGTGTCTGTCACCTTCAGCAAGCTATTTCCCGCGGACCTGTGGTCAGCATAACCCGGGTCTACCACTGTACTGGGGATGACTTCTTTCAGAAGGGCTGCTTCTTGCTCCAGGAGAGTGCAATCATCACAGATTGCTGAAGGCTGGTGTACTGGCTGGCATGGCGTCAACTTGACACAAGCTAAAGTCATCAGAGAGGAAGGAGCCTCGGTAGAGGAAATGCCTCCATAAGATATCTTCTCAATTACTGATCAGTGGGGGAGGATCCAGCCCATGGTGGGTGGTGTCATCCCTGGGCTGGTGGTCCTGGGTTCTACAAGAAAGCAGGCTGAGCAAGCCATGGGAAGCAAGCCAGTAGGCGGCACCCTTTATGGCCTCTGTATGTCTCCAGGTTCCTGCCCTGCTTGAGTTTCTGTCCTGACCTCCTCCAATGAAGGACTATGATCTGGAAGCATAAGCCATATAAACCCTTTCCTCCCCAACTTGCTTTTTAGTCATGGTGTTTTGTTGCAGCAGTAGAAACAGCTGGCAAGGGGAAAGAGCCTATCCAAGGGAGGAGGATACCTGAGCAGTTCCAGTTTGGGAGGAGAGGGAGTCTGGAGGGAGAAGGGGCCCCTAGAACCTACAGAGTCTGACCAGATCCCACCTCCATCAGAATTCCACCTCTGGGGCCATTTCCATTCCCTTCATGGGAGCTGTTCTTCTGTTCTAATAAAGTTTGTAGCTTAGGGTTTTTTTCCCCCTTTCTGTAGCTAGTGTTTCTGTTACTTGTCAATTTGTAACTGTTGCTCTCCTTCCAGCTGCCCTCTGGGATCTGGGACCATTCATTTTTGTCCAAGATGCTCAGGAACTTTGTTACAGTCACTCTGGGAAACTGAAGGTAACACAGATGGATGCTTTATGTCTCTAACTGTCACATTCTGTCAGTAGCCCCTCATTCTCCCACAGTCAGTTCCCTTTCTTGAGTGACTCTTCTTTCCAGTGCATGCAATTCTTGGTCTGCCCCATGGATGAACTCATCAGTACTCCTGGAGGACGATCCCTCATCCAAGACCCCCATAGCACCATCTTTACCGTAGGAATAATAACAGCAATAGTTTTGAATTATTAAGTATTGCTTGATAGAAATACTAAATAAGCTGGCCAAAGTTCTTAATCTACCTAAAAGGAAAATCACCGTGCAGCCTCCAACAATTATACATTTTAGGAAACTGTTCTGTAGAATCAAGGATGAAAAGCCATCACAGGGATTTATACAAGGCATATGGCTTCCTTGGGAGATATGCCCCATGTCTTTGATGGGGTCTACAATGATTAGTTTTTGCCGACTTGAGACAAACCCAGATACCTGAAAAGAGAGTCTCAGCTGAGGAATTGCCTCCATCAGATTCACCTATGGCTATGTCTATGATATAGCATGGTGGTACATCCCTAGGCAGGTGGGCCTGGGCTGAACAAGTGGGAGCAAGCAGTAAGCGATGTTCCTGAAGGCCTTTTCTTCAAGTGTCCGGCTCCAGGATTCTGCCTGGAGTTCATGCCCAGCTTCACTCACGGATGATGGAACGCAGTCTGTAAGCTAAATGAGCCCTCTCCTCCTCAAGTCGGTTTTTGTCCGTGTTTTATCACAGCAGCAAGAAGAAAATTAGGACAGGACCCCATCCCAGGGGAACTGGTAACTTGCTTGGCCAGTGACTGAGTGTGCCATGCATTGTAGGGCAGTTTCCTATGAACTGAACATTCTGACTTGCGAGACTTTGGAGGTAAACAAAGATCATAGTCTAGAAAAGCTAAAATGCACAAGATTCTGGGAAAATCTCCTCCAGCTTTATGGAGGGAGGTGAAAGGGACTGAGCAGGGGAGCCACAGAGAGGAGATGTCCCAGATCTGTGGAACTGTGTGCACGTTGAGCAGAGACATCCAGGGATGTGACTGCTGTCAGCTGCCACTCATTTGGGTAGTTAGTTACCTGAGTCATCCCTCTCCCTCCTTCTGTAAGGAATCCCTCACCCATACCCCCGTAGTAACCCTCATAAAAATCGATTGGTTCACCAAGTTGGACTCTGGTGCAATCTTTACTTTGGTCTACTGTGGGTTCTGTCTGTCTGTCTGTCTGTCTCTGTCTGTCTCTGTCTCTCTGTCTCTGTCTCTCTCTGTCTCTCTCTGTCTCTGTCTCTGTCTCTCTCTCTCTCTCTCTCTCTCTCTGTGTGTGTGTGTGTGTGTGTGTGTGTGTGTGTGTGTGTGTGTGTGAATGTGTGTGTGTTGTAGCTGTTGTTGTGTCTCTTGAGGAAAAATCTGTCATACAATATCAATCAGTTGGCTCTTCAGGTTACAGTGGCTTCTGAACTAGAAATGGTAATTATGGGGATCAGATGCACCTGGGAAGTCCAGTACCCATCTGAGTTCTTGTTGTATTGTCTTAGCTGCTGTCCTGTCAAAATGTACAATACTAACAATGCAGCCTGATGCAGAGAAATTCCCATAGAGGATGATAAAACTCTCCCAGCTGCAAGAACCCAGCTGCCGAAATGAAGATAGGACATAAGCCCTGTAAGCTGTTGCTTAAAGTACAGATGTCTTAGGATTTCTATTGTCATGGCCAAAATTAATTTGGGGAGAAAAGGTTTTATTTCATCTGACAAGTCTCAGGTCCATGATCCAGTGAAGTCGGAGCAGGAACTCAAGACAGGGACCTAGCCGTGTGAGCTGATGCTAAGGTCATGGAAGAGTGCTGCTTACTGGCTTGCTCCTCGTGACTGTCTCATCCTGCTTTCGAATAGAACCCAGGACCACCAGCTCAGAAGCGGCACTGTCCACAGTGAGCTGGGTCCTCCCACATCAATCATCAATCAAGAAAACGCACCACAGACTTGCCCATGGTACAACCTGGTAGGAGCATTTTCTCAATTGTGGTTCCCTTCTTCCCAGTGACTCTACTTTGTTTCAAGTTGACATAAAACTAGTCACCACATCCCGAAAATTCAGCCATCATGCTGGCTGGTGGGAGAGGCTGCCAATGGCCCTGGCTTCTGGATGTTCATCTGCTAACACCCTCCCCCCCCCCCCCCCCTCTCCAGCCCGTAAAACTGAGGTTTTTTTTTTTTAACTGATACAAATGATATAGACAAAGTGCATAGGAGATCTTACTTTATTTTAGTAATATATATTTATAAACTCTCCTACTCATAGTCTTTACAACATTGGGCATTTCTATTGCCCCGCATTGGGCAGTTGACCTTGCTCATTTGGAGTGTTTTTCTTGAAGTGTTGCCCAATGCCCCTTATCCTTCTTAGCCTGCTCTTCCCACCAAGTCATCAGAAAGGAGTACAAAGTACTGATGTCCCGGTGATATTGGGGCATTGAGACTTCTGTCCCAGGTGGCCTCTTTGTATAGTAGGATGAGAAATATCTCAGATTTCATCTGAGCTGACACCACAGTTTTCCCCATCACCCCGTGGTGGGGGCTCCTGCCTTGATTCTCAGAGTAATTACTGCTCAGAGATTCTTATCTCAGATAGCCATTCAAGATAATGACTATTAGAGAGAGCATCCGGCAAAATCAGGTCTACCTTCAGATTAGATCATGCCTACCAAAGCATTCTTTCAAAAGTGACTTTGAGTCTGCCCTTTCTCATTTATAAAACTGGGACATTGTACCATGTGACCCCTAAATGACCTTACAGTTCAACTATTTGAAAGTTGATATCTTTTCTTCCACAAACTCCTAGAGAGCATAAGTCTCACCTCAAGTTATGCATCTCTGCACACTGATATGTCTAGCCTTTTGATACATCATCAACTTCAAAGTTCATTCTTAAGAACCCCACAATCTTGTTACCAAAAGTAATCATAAGGAAGTCTGGATGTCTTAGGTAAAGTTGTAAGTTTGTGCTGGGCCCTATGGGGAGCCATCCTTGGCCACGTGCAGCCTATTGGCTGCGGACTGGACACACCTGCCATTCTACGGTGAGTGGAGAGGTCCTTCCACCAAACCAGAGCTCTCTGTATCACCCTTTCTCTCCTACCCTCAGTCAGATTCTGCCTTATTTTTCAGATTACCCTCTCCACAGCACCTGTGTCATACTATCACCTCTCTAGGGTTCCTTCTCCTCCTATCCACATTTCCTCATGGTCTTCTTCTATTCCCCTGACTTCTTTGGATATTTCAAATTATATACTAAGATCTGAATACTCTGAATTAAGATCCACCAATAAGAGAAAACACGCGGCATTTGTCCTTCTTGCTTATTACCTCCTCATTCAGTATGACATTTTCCAGTATCATTAATTTACCTGCCAATTTCATGACTTTGTTTTTCTTTATCATTGAAAAGAATCGCATTGTTTGTGTGTACTATACTTTGCTATCTATTAATGGTTGAAACATCCAGCCTGTTTCCGTGTGACATTGTAAACAGAGTGGCAGTGAGGGTGGCCACCACTTTGGCCCCGGTACCGTCACACCCTCTGCAAGGAAGGTGTGCCCTATGTGCCATGCTTTGACTGTTACGCTGAGAATTTACCCAGCCACCATTTTCACCTGCCTCACTGTCTTGTAAGCTTACAAGGGGGTAGCATGCATCGGTCACAGCAACAATCCTAGAGGGCCATAATCCACGTCAGGTTTACAATTGTAATACTCAGTGTTACCCAATGCTTGTTCAATGTTGGTTTCCAAACCATTGCTTGCCTATGTTTATAATAAACAAGAGTGACAGGAGAGAGACATCATACTAGCATGTCTGCTACAAGAAGACTGGAAACAAAGCCTACTCTACATCTTCACTGTAGAGGAAACGGCAAGATTGCTGGGAAGTTTAGCAAGCTTCTCACCGCTCCTCAGTCCCAAATGGGCTGAGCAGGAGCAAGCCTTGCCATCTTGGAAGAAATTGGGAAGTACTTCCTTCTAGTGCCTCCTTTGGAAACATTTCCTCCCGGTCAAACATTTGCCACACTTGGAAAAATAAGTGCAGCCTGTGTGGCCTTCTTAATGGTGTATCATTGAAAGGGACAAGACTTAGGGGTGACAAGTGAATAAACATTGAGGGTGTGGTGTCTAAGTTAGGGTTTCTATTGCTGTAATGAAACACCATGAGCAAAGCAAGTTGAGGAGGAAAGGATTTATTTGGCTTACACTTCCACATCACTGTTCATTCTTGAAGGAAATCAGGACAGGATGGCAGGAACCTGGAGGCAGGAGCTGATGCAGAGGCCACAGAGGGTGCTGCTTACTGGCCTCCTCCCCATGGCTTGCTCAGCCTGCTTTCTTACAGAACCCAGGACCACCAGCTCAGGGATGGCACCACCCACAGTGAGCTGGGCCCTCCCCCATTAGTTACTAATTAAGAAGATGTCCTACAAGTTTGCCTAATGCTGGATCTCACGGAAGCATTTTCTCAGTTGAGGTTCCCCCATTTCAGATAGCTCTAGCTTGTGTCAAGCTGACACACGGATAACAGAAAACCCTCAAGGCATTAAGTCCTCAAATCTGAGCTGCTTTGTTTTGGGATACTGTTATCAAGGGCCTGCCATGTGGTGATTTGAATGAGAATGGCCCCTATACACCCCCATATATTTGAATGCTTGGTCAGCAGCTGGTGAAACTGTTTGGGAAGGATTAGGGGGTATAGCCTTGTTGGAGGAGGTTTGTCACTGGGGGTAGGCTTTGAAGTTTCAAAAGCCCATGGCAGGCCTAGTCTCCCTGCTCCCCACCCCGACTGCCCACCTCCATGCCTGTGACTTATGGATCAGATGTGAGCTCTCAGCTACTGCTCTGCTACCGTACCTGCCTGTCTGCCACCATGCTTCCTGCCGTGATGTTCGTGGACTCTAAACCTCTGAAACTGTAAGCAAGCCCTCATTAAATGGTTCCTTTGTAATTTCCCTTGGTGATGGTGTTTCATCACAGGAATAGGAAGGTAACTAAGACAGTGACTTACAGATTTTCTTACTGATCATATTTATAATAACATAGTTTCAATTCTAACTCTTCATGGAATACGTGCTGGCTGGGTGTGGTCTTTGTCCTGACAGGTTCACACCCTTGGCATTTTGTCTTTGGCATGGTGATTCTGAGATGGAGAAATCTTTCGGAGGTGAGGCCTTGTAAGAAAAACATGTCAGTTAGTCTCTGGAGATTCTCCCCCAAAAGAAGGAGCTACTACTGAGCTCAAAGGCTGAGTCAGCTCTCCGAAGCAGGTAGGCAGCCATGACAGTGAAACCAATTGTGTTGTTGGCCCCTTCTGCCTAACTCATCCCCTCTTCACATCATATGACACTGACTAGTGGCAGTGCCACGCTGTTTGGACTCAACAGTCACCAGGCTCGTGAGTCAAATAGTCCATTTCCTTTATACTCTGTGCCATTATCTTGTGACAGAAACAGGAAAGAGACTAATACATCAATACAACACTTGTATTGGTGACTAATCTCATACCCCCTAGCTTCAAACCCAACTGTCAATGCAAAATTCCAGCATTTGATTAAAAGAGAATAAGAGATAGCTTGCTCTGGAGACAAAATATGAGTGATCATAGGCTGGGTCATCGATATAAGTCTCCCTCAAATCCAATGTTCCAATATGGCAGCAATTTCATTGTGTCTTTATGGAGGCAGAACAAAAAAAGTTATAAACCAGCAAATTTTAACAACACATTGATGGGAATATCATAGAACAAACTGCCTCCTGATGAGACTATCAAGTATGTTATCTGATAGCATTTTTAGCCCTTCAATTGGTAGGGAATATAGTTTTGTTTAGCTAAAAAATTCCTGTTTTTTTTTAAACTGTTTATCAAGTTATAAGGTTTGACAAGATGCAGGCAATGAATGGCTTTTTGGGGGACTAACGATAGCCCGACGCATATTGATCAGCTACATTCCAGGCTCTCCGTGGCTGTTAATAATTTTAGTGTCTGTCTTTGTAGACACAATGCTTTTCAGAAATTCTTGTTCCTATAACGTTCTTATGTGGCTTTGTTATTCTAGGTTGGGAACCCCACAATGCCTTTCTCTGTTCTTCCAACTTAGCTGGCTGCCAATGTTGTGTGGCCAAAGGTTGCGTTAAGAAAGAAGTAAGCAGACTGAGGTAAGGACTCACTTTCCCTCTTTTCCTGACTACTTCTTCCTCCCCATGATGAGTCAGCACCCTGTGCTGCCCTCTGTGGCAGCAGCTTCTTGCGGTTGTCAACACTCTGGAGACAGCACTGGTGTGTCTGCTCAGAGATGCAAGGCCCTTCCTCAAGTGTTTCTCTGCTCCACGAGACACCTCCCTCAGGTGTTTACAAACTCATAGTCCAACCTCTCCCTGTCCCCTCTCTCCTTGGCTTTTAGAATCTACTCTTTGACAGTTTCAGACGTGCATAGTGTAGTTATATACTCCCATCACCCTATCACACTCCTTCCATTCCCTCTGACCCTTTACTTCTTCCCAAATTCCCCCTTTTTATGTATTTATTGTTTGTCTGTCTCTGCCAGTCCTGGGACGCAAGGTAGAGATAAGTGCCTTATTAGCTAGTGTCATGTGATTTTTAATCTTTCCGGCTAGCTACCAGATTCTTTACAAGAATCTGCTTAGTTTCTTGTTATTAAGATTATGGTCTGTTACATTACATACTTTCCATTAAAGAGAGCGATAATATCAGTTTTCCTGAATGGGTCCTATCTAAGGCAAACATTTTCAGAGAGGATCTAAGCTAATTTTCCCCAACAGCCCACAAAGATATGTATGATCCCTATTTCACAGATGGCTATCACAGGGTATAAATCATTCTCTTCTCAGAAACCCAGAGCTGTATCCTGAGTGTCAGACACACACTTGCCCGGCAGGTTGCCCAGACTCAGCCTCTGAGCACCGTGATAGGCATCCTCCAGTGTGAGCTCCTGGGAGTCCTGACTTCCCCTGGATTGGTGGTTTGCTTATCTCCCAGGACATTCAAGAATCAGTTCCAAGTGAGTCATTCTGCCATGAACTGCACCATGCTTCATAGCACATTCTGAAATCCCATGATTATTTTAGGGCTAGTGATCTTGCTGATACATCAAGGACCCGTTCACCGATTTCATGGTTGCAATGACTTGCCTGTGTGTCTTATTCTAAGTATTTTAGACATTTGACTTTCGTGTGTGTTTTTAACATTGAATTGATTTCTACAGTCTGGTTAGGCTTCAGTTATGGCACGTTTCTCCAAACGCTGCTGTTGAAAAGGCTGTGTTTTCTGCACTGAGCAGACTTTGGGGTCCTCACAGTGATAATTTGGTCACAGACTTGTTGATATACTTTCTGCTTATTTTGTGTAATGGTCTCTAAGCCCCTGTCACCTCCTCAGGATGAGTTGGGGTTTGTAGTGAGTTTTAAATCATGGGTTACACATTCACCCACTTTGTTCTGTCTCTTAAAGATTGCTTTGACTGTCTCACCCAGGAGGTGAGACAACTCTGGAATCAGCGTGTTGAATTGCACAAAAGCCATCAGGCCTCCAAAGGAGACTACATTAAGCCCACAGATGAGCTTGAGAGACTCATGATCACATCATTGTCAAGTCTTCTGATCGTAAAACGTGCAAAGATTTCCCAGTTGCATGTGTTATCTTTAATGTCTTTGAACTTAATTTGTTTCCTAATCCCCGAAGACACACTCCAGAAGGCCATAATTCCCCAGTGTAGAAATTCCAAAACAATGAAACCTTGAATGAAGAAGTTAGAGGAGTAATGGGCTTATTTTGGCTTATGGTTCTGGGAGGATGAAGTGATACAGGGGACTTGGGTGAGTGTGGTTATATAGAGGTATCATTGTGAAGGTTCCAGAGAGAGAAGAGCCTATCTAAGGGAGGATAGATACCCTGGACAGGCCAATCAGGGAAAAGGGGGAGTCCCAGAAGGTAAAGGATGCTCAGGAACTTATGGAGAGTCTGACCTAGAGACCCTTGGTGGACTCCCACCTCTGGGCTCCCTCACATAGGCTTGATGGGAGCCAGTTGACTATTCTAACAAAGTGTGCCATTTTTACACTTTTTCCTCCCTGTGATGGGTGTTTCTAGGTTCTCTGTCAATCTGTGACTTGATCTCATTGTCAACTGCCCTCAGATCTGTAACTTACTTTCTGTCTGGGGCCCTCACAGCAGCTCCTCCAGCTTTCTAAGTGTTACACACATTATTATTTTATTTCTACCGTCATTAAAGTATCAGGGTTATTGGGATTATATTATCCCTTTACAGATCTTCCTAAGTGCCCTAGCTAGGACATTACATTCCAGGTGCTCTTGAGAGAGTCCTGAGCTCAGAGAACTGTTTCCCTTGTGAGGATATGAGGCTCCTCACCTTACAAACAGCTTTTCTTTCAATGCAGGTAAATTCTCTGCCAAGCTCTGAAGCTGTATTAGAGACAGTGACTGTCTTCTGTCCAATGACACTCACCCTTCTGCTAGCCTGTGCTGGCATTCTCAGGTGTGTGTGGTGGTGGTGGCTGTGAAGACTCTAGTCTTCTTCCACAGGTGGAGTGGGCATGTTGGTGAGTAGAAACTAAGCTCAGATGGAAACCCCGAACTCTGTGTCAGCTCAGAGCTCAGTACAGCAAAACATTGTTGGGATCCAGAGACAACCTGCATATGTCTCCTTGAGACAAAAGCCCTCTACACAAGATCTGGGGAAAGGAAAATGGAAGCCACTCCGTGGTCTTGGCTGCAATGCCGCAGTCTGTTTTTAGTCAGGAAGGAGAGAGGGAGCCATCTTGGATCACAAACTGCAATTCTTCTCATCTGACCAAATTTCTGTAAAATTTTTATTGTATTTTTTCTGCTTGTCTTTGAAATCTAAAGTCTTCACACACACACACACACACACACACACACACACACACACACACACACACACACATACACACACATACATGCATGTGCATACATAATCCTGTCAGTTCTACCAGGAACTGGGAAGAGATCTCAGCTTCCTGCTATGTTGGAATGAATCTGACATCTAAAAGCCGCTTCTGAGACAGTCCAAGTGATGTGTGACTCAGAATTGCTTGCTGCCCATCCACCACCCATGGAGATACAACACACACAGATGTGTGTGGAAGAGGCGGCACCTCAGAGGTATTTAGTGTTAGTGCACATGACAAGCTGGGAACTCGTCTGGGCCGCCAGCTATCTCCACCCTAGAAAGGGGATTTTCCCAGTGGCTTCCACCTCAGAACTCTTGACAGCCCGGGGGCTCAGCAACTTGGTTTGAAACTGCTCCATGGATGAGCTTCATTTTGGCAGGTCCTCGGCACGATATAGATGTTTACATCAGAAGGTGACATGATAAGGTAGCTGATAGAATGGAGGCATGTGGCTAGCAGCAAAGGAAATCAGGTTTCACTGTTCCAAGGACTCAGAAGGTGAACTGATAGTGTAAAATCTTATGATCCAGGCTTCACCTGATGCTCATGTATTCTTTGGGAAAGATAAAAGGCCAAACTTTCCTGCATAAATATGTGGTGTGTGTGTGTGTGTGTGTGTGTGTGTGTGTGTGTGTGTGTGAGAGAGAGAGAGAGAGAGAGAGAGAGAGAGAGAGAGAGAG